>PISX010031352.1:0-17514 GCA_004024625.1 Mellivora capensis
CCTCAACTCTATGGTCAACTAATCTTCGATAAAGCAGGAAAGAATGTCCAATGGAAAAAAGACAGCCTCTTCAACAAATGATGTTAGGAAAATTGGACAGCCACATGCAGAAAAATGAAATTGGACCATTTCCTTACACCACACACGAAAATAGACTCAAAATGGATGAAGGACCTCAATGTGAGAAACGAATCCATCAAAATCCTTGAGGAGAACACAGGCAGCAACCTCTTCGACCCCAGCCACAGCAACTTCTTCCTAGGAACTTCGCCAAAGGCAAGGGAAGCAAGGGCAAAAATGAACTATTGGGACTTCATCAAGACCAAAAGTTTTTGCACAGCAAAGAAACAGTCAACAAAACCAAAAGTCAATTGACAGAATGGGAGAAGATATTTGCAAATGACATATCAGATAAAGGGCTATTATCCAAAGTCGATAAAGAGCTTATCAAACTCAACACCCAAAGAACAAATAATCTAATCAAGAAATGGGCAGAGGACATGAACAGACATTTCTGCAAAGAAAACATCCAGATGGCCATCAGCCATATGAAAAAGTGCTCCACATCACTCAGCATCAGGGAAATACAAATCAAAACCACAATGAGATACCACCTCACACCAGTCAGAATGGGTAAAATTAACAAGTCAGGAAATGACTGATGCTGGCGAGGATGTGGAGAAAGGGGAACCCTCCTACACTGTTGGTGGGAATGCAAGCTCGTGCAACCACTCTGTAAAACAGCATTGAGGTTCCTAAAAAAGTTGAAAATAGAGCTACCCTATGACCCTGCAATTGCACTACTGGGTATTTACCCTAAAGATACAAAGATAGTGATCTGAAGGGGCATGTGCTCCCAAATGTTTATAGCAGCAATGTCCACAATAGCCAAACTATGGAAAGAACCTAGATGTCCATGAACAGATGAATGGATAAAGAAGAGGTGGCATATATATACAATGGAATACTATGCAGCCATCAAAAGAAATGAAATCTTGCCATTTGCGAAGACGTGAATGGAACTAGAGGTATTATGCTTAGCGAAATAAGTCAGTCAGAGAAAGACAACAATCATATGATCTCCCTGATATGAGGAAGGAGAGCTGCAACGTGAGGGGTTTGGGGGTAGGAAAAGAATAAATGAAACAAGATGGGATCGGGAGGGAGACAAACCATAAGAGACTCTTAATGTCACAAGACAAACTGAGGGTGGCTGGGGGGAGGGGGTTAGGGAGAGGGTGGTGGGGTTATGGACAATGGGGAGGGTATGTGCTATGGTGAGTGCTGTGAAGTGTGTAAACCTGGTGATTCACAGACCTGTACCCCTGGGGATAATAATACATTATATGTTTATTAAAAAATTTAAAAAATTAAAAAAAAAAAAAACAAGCACATTACATTTGGGGAACAGCATCATTCCCAATCCCAAATAAGATTTGATTCAACATTTAAGATTTTCCAGGTGAACAAAGAAGTTTAGCAGTACTTCCTCAGATATCACAGATTGCTCTATTTCCCTCTAATTTTGATAAAACAAGAAATACATATTTTTTTATAATTAAATGGTAAGATCAATGAAATCAAAACAAGTTCCTTTCTGAACCAAGATGAGAAATCTAGTGGGGATTTGTCTTCCCAGTTTCACTAAAAATTTCTATCTAACTTTTAAAAAGTCTGTCTATTTTAATGAGGTTGAAAACTTGAGGTGCATTTATATCTATTTTCTTGAAAATAAATAGCATTCTACCTGGGAGTTCTGTTTTTCTGTGTCGCTGTTATACAGATCATTTGATGGACCTATATATACATTTGTGCTTCTCAATTATTCTCTCTTCTTACAAGCACTTTACTCCCTCCTTTATGATCCCTCCATCCCCATAGTTAAATCTTCCAAAGGAAAAAGAGAAAAAACCTGCACAACATTATTTTCTGTACTTCAAGTACCCCATATAATATAAACTGTAGGAATTTGGAGTCTCCCTTTGGAATTTCTGTTCTTTTACCTGGAATACTGAACATGTCTTGTTTTATAAATTTAAGCAACCATAAGCTTTAAGGCTTTATATTTACACTTCTTCACTTTTGAACTCTAAACTTATGTCCTGGAAAGTGGGTGTTCATTAATGTCTGCCTGTCTGCCTTTGCTTCTCAGTAGCATTAATAATGAAGGCTTACATGTAGCAATGGCAAGTCAATTTGATTTATAACTTATATCCCCGACAAAAGGCTGATGTGACTAATATACAAAAACAATGGTCAAAAAGAGAGAAGAATATAGAAAAAAATACCAACATTTCTATAGAAAAATGAGTTAGAAATATGTGCTTATATTTTACAAAGAAAGAAAGGTCATTGACCTTAATCATATAAAAAGTTTCTCAAACTGAGCAATAATGAGATAATCACAATTTTTTAAAGATTTTATTTATTTATTTGACAGAGAGAGACAGCGAGAGATGGAATACAAGCAGGGGGAGTGGGAGAAGTAGGCTTCCTGCTGAGCAGGGTACCTGATGCAGGGGCTCAATCCCAGGACCCTGGGATCATAACCTGAGCAGAAGACAGATTCTTAACAACTGAGCCACCCAGACAACCAGAGATAAACATAATTTTAAATACAGTGATACATAATTTCTTGTCCAATGCACTGACAAAACCCAAAAGTTGACAACATGCTTCATTGTTGAGATGTGGGAAGATTGTGTCTGCGGAAATGAAAAAAATGATACAATATCTACCGTGGGGGATGTGGCAGTGTCTATCAAATTTACATGTGCATTTACTCCTTGATCCAAATAATTCCTGCCTTAAGATTATACTGTAAAGCATATGCACAT
This sequence comes from Mellivora capensis, assembly GCA_004024625.1. NCBI lineage: Eukaryota > Metazoa > Chordata > Mammalia > Carnivora > Mustelidae > Mellivora > Mellivora capensis. The sequence continues at coordinate 2,838 of PISX010031352.1, forward strand.
GGGCACAGAAACCTTCTTAGCAAAAGATGCAGACCCACCAAATGTCTATTATAAGAAGGGTGAATAAACAGCAGTAGATCTGAAAAAAGGAGAATAGTCAGCTATGAAAAGGAATGAGGAATAGCTCTGTATGATCCGATGAGTGATGCCCTAATTATAAGGGGAGGGAAGTGGAGAAAATGTATAGTTGCTATAAATTAATAAAATAATGTACTACTGTTTACCCGTGAAACTGTGAGCAATGTCTTATATGTATGCATATTTACATGCACATACCCAACATGCTCACATTTACAAGAAAAACAAACCGTAAACTCTAAAATCAAGCAGAAGATCCCCTTTGTGGGAAGCAGGGAAGAGTGGAGGTGTGAGGAATAGAAGCTAAAGTTCTCTAGATATATTACATTTTATAGATTTAACTTAGCCTGTGAATTTTTCAAAATTAAAAATAAAATAATGCCCCCCAAAAGACAAACACAGCAAACACATGTATCTCAAGTTGATGACATAATTAAATCAAAAAGAAGTATTTCAAAATATGTAAAACAATCATTTTACTGTTATTCTGGTGGATTATACCAGAAAGAAAAAATGAAATGTAAAATAAAATAAAGCAATATATTCACTAGTTTAGTAGTCATATTGTTGAAGATGCGGTTGGTGTTATTATCCTGAGTCTACTTCTTGTGTGTTAGGAGATAAAGCAGTTGATCCTTGAACAAAACGGATTTGAACCGTGAGGATCTGCTTACACGCAGGTTTTCCTTCTTTCTTTTTTTTTTTCAATAAATACAGTACCATAAATGTATTTTGTCTTCCTTATGACTTTCTTTAGAATATGCTCCTTTCTCTAACTGGCCTTACTGTAAGAACACAGCATTTAACACATAATATACAAAATATGTGGCAATCAACTGTTGATGTTATTTCTAAAGCTTCCAGTCAACCACAGGTTATTAGCTAAATTATGGGGGAGTCAAAACCTGTATGCAGATATTTGACTACATGGGATAGGCATCCCACACCCCTGCATCGTTCAGGATCAACTGTATTTACTTGGTCTCAGTGAAGGTCATGCAGTCTTGTACTTCAGTCAGAACTACCAATATGTTTATGATATATTTTAACTAATGAACAACAAAAGCAGTGATAAAATTAGAATACCTGATTTCCAATTCCTAATAAAGTGATGGATCTAGACAATGATCATCAATAGTTGCCAGCATCACCGCAAGGACAATCTACTAAATATTGTGTGTTATCTGAAGGAATTACGTAAAGAATTCTTGTCAAAATCTCTATGAGGCCTCTATGATACAAACAGCAAATTACAGGCAGTACTGAGAGCAGAGACACATGACATGAGGATGATTATGGAAATTTCATATGACAAATATCTCATTTCTTCACAAATAATTGCAGAGGAAAGTAAAAAGACTTAGAAGATAAATCAGTAAGCATTTGATTCAATCAAATGGAACTTAAAAGATCTATTAACAACAACAACAACAACAACAACAACAACAAAAAGATCTATGACCCTGTTGCCATGTATTTAAAATCCAAATTCAAACAAGCAAACTTAAAAAAAAAGTCAGGAAATCTGAACACTACCTAAATCACTGATGATATTAAAAGTTATTATTAATTTAATTATAGATTTAAGCCTCGTTATGTGGTTATTTTAAAATTTTAAAAAATGCCTTATCTTTTAAAAATACATGCTGACTGACGTATTTACAGTTGAAATGGTATGATCCGAGAATTTCTTCCAAATAACTACAGTTGGGATGAGTGGGTGATGGTGGAGGTGAAATAAAACTTGACTGTGACTTGATAATTTTTAAGGGTCATTTATGATACCTATGATTTATTACAGTATTAATACCGTCTGAAATATTCTATAATGTAAAGACAAAAATAGTCATTGCATCACTGTTTAGCACTTTCTGCTATCTTAAACATGGGTGAAAAAATTAACTTTTGAGGTGGTATGAAGAGAAGCCAAGGAATGATTCCCAGACTATAAGTATTTCCTTACCGGCTAGCCACATACTAACTTTATGTATTTTTTCCTCTCATGTGGTTATGGTTTTTGTCTTTCAGAGTTCTTTATTAAAGTAAAAATTCATCTCCAAGAGAAACAAAAGAACTAATTTCAACTATATCATCCGAGTTTGCCAGTTCGAATAGCTACCTAAGAAATAATGAATAAAAGTAGAACATTTTGACATGGGAATGGATTTAAAACTGTCCTTGTAATGGCTGAGTTATAGAGAAGAGATTTTATCCTAGCTAGCTTAGGTTGGAAGGGATTTATTATACGGTATGGCATAGCTTACAGAGGGTTCATACAGTTAAAAATACATTCTGGGTTGAGCTCCTAAGTATTATTTCACAAACGCCTCCAAAGATCTGGGCTGCCAAGTTTGCTGCACATACTCTATGATCTGAAAACACACATAGTCAGGATATCCCATGTGAGATATGGCTCCATTCAAGACACGGGTTCAGAACTATCAGGCACACCTATTACAATCTGTATCAGACAAACATAGATGCCCGTGCATCTGTTTGGCTCCATCTAAATCAAATCTGGAACTCCTGCCAATAAAAATGTCTGCAAAGTGTAGTTTTACCTTCCCAGCCACTTTGAGCACACTACATGGAGGATGAGATCAAAGTAAAACAGCAAACAATCACAGACATCAGGAGAACCAACACATCTTCTGTTCATATGACATAAATTGTCACTCTCTGCAGCCTTCTCTTTGTTCCTACCTCTGTGAAGTCTACAGCTGTTTCCTTTCTGATTGCATGGCATTCGCAATTGTATAAAATAAACTTCGTATCTTATTCCAACTACTTGTACAGAATATGCAGAAAGAGCTTTTTTCTTTTTTCACTGAGTCAAGAAGTTACAACATGAACACTAAAATCAAAAAGTTTTTTCCAGGCCTCATATCTGGAATGAATAATCATGGATATCTGAATAAGGCATTAGCCCCAGCTCCCACCTCCACTTATTTCTTACTCATTCACAGCTAAGGTTGTTTTGGAAGTGATGACGCAAAGCAGTTGAACCTTTTCAGATAGGCATGGAATTTTTACACTTGTCATTCTAAAACTGTGTCATACTGTGGCTCGTTTATTTGTTTATGGAGGGCATTTTCCATTCTCCAGTTCAGATTCTGTAATTAACTTCTTTCTACAACCTCATTTCCAATTCAGCATCTGATGAGCATTATGGAAACACCTAATTACAGAGTGAATATCCAGCACAGTGGGGTTGCCTGAAGAGAATGGGAGGGGTCTGCTCAGACTAACCCACATAACAAACTTCTGGGATCAGGACCTCTAACAAGTGCGAGGTGCATAGAAACAGAAATTGAGCAAGAGTGAGATGAATCATGAGAGACTGTGGGCTCTGAGAAACAAACTGAGGGTTTTGGGGGGGGAGGTTGGGTGAGCCTGGCGGTGGGTTTTATGGAAGGCATGTACTGCATGGCTCACTGGGTGTGATGCATAAATAAAGAATCTTGGAACAGTGAAAAAAAAAAAAAATGAATGAAATGAAATCACACTCCAGACAATGTGGCTGAGCAGAAGCACTGTTTAGCTGCAGAGAAACTTTCCTAAATAGAAAAAGTTCCCAGCTACCTTTTTTTTTTTTTTGGAAAAACAAACAAAAGAAATTAAAAATAGAACAGAACACATATCAATATAGTAATCAAGGCCTGGTTTCAAATGATTCTCCAGTGTCATGAGTACATAATGGCATCTAATTAAGACATTAATTAAAACTCATAATACCCAATTAGAAAAATGCAAAACTACTATTAGAATTTTTCCTAATAAATTAGCTGAAGCAGATGATTAGTAGGTGTTTTTAATGTTTTTTTTTTGTTGTTAGATAGAACAACACATGGGTAAAAATTAGACTGTAAATAACGATATTATAATCAATCATTATTAAATGTTTGGAGCAGCTTCCAGTAAAAGGTGGTGTGGAGGTGCTGGCCCCACTACCCTGGTTACGACCAACTAACTATATAATTGCTTTCTGCTTACTCCCAAATTCTCCTGTAGTTTAAATTGGACAAGTTCTATTCTTCAACCTTTTTCCTGAACTTTCCTGGAGTTCCTATGCACCCTGCATTTCTCAGAACTCAGTTTCTAAAAGGAAGTACCCAAGGGAATGCTTAAATTGGAGCAGAAGGAATATAAGTTAAAGATGGAAATATTGTAGCAGGCACTGAGGAAGTCAGCAGGGCCCTTTAGAGGCTACTCTGGAGAACGAGCTATGTTCTCATTTGCTGGAAGTACCACGGGGTCAGTGCAATCTGCAGTAGCTTCTCAGGTATATGTCACATCACTCCTAGACACTATACTTTATGACATTCTATCATGTTATAGGAATGCATTTGTTTGTTTAATTCCATCCTGCCCATCAAATGAAACCGTTCGAAGAGTAGACATTGGTCTTTTTTGTTGGAGTCACAATACCCAAATAAGATTGGACACAAGGTAGGTGCTTGCTAAATCTTGATAGATAAATAATAAATAGGTGAGATCACTGAGTTTCGTGTATCCTGTGTGTGGGGGTGGGGTAGGTGGGTGGGTAGGTGTGTGTGTGTTGCCTCTGTTATTACAAATGTTTGGGGGACAGGTACCATGTTTGTAACTTCTCATATAATTAGAACTTCCAGTAAACTGGTCAATTATCACACATTCATATCAAGTATGGACTGAAACATCATTATCACAGACAAGTCTAAATAAATTCTATTAGTCTGAGATACATGAATAGATGACTGGGCTCAGCCATTCAATTTCTATCCTATTAATTCCTATAAATCATCCCGCAAATGAGGGTCGCTAAACCTGGAAGGGAAAGGACAGAGATGGTCAGATTCAACCTCCATGTACCGAAGACCAGAGATAAGCATGTAGCATTAAAGGAAATAGTAGCACCATTAAGTGGAAAGATGCACAGACACACAAAGTGGTCTACTCTGTTAGGGCTTATTTGTTATTGAGATAAGGGGGTGAAGAGTGAAGTGACAAGCAATAGCTGAAAAATATGACCAGGGCCAGGTACCCAGGACTTCACCCAAGTACCATAAAAGTATCATAAGAGGTGCAGAGTTTGACTCAGGTTCCAAGTCAATTGTTCATGGATTTTATTTTAAAAATTGACTTGTAAAATTCCTCTTCAGAAGTCTCACTGGGAAATATTCATAGAGAATGAATGAGAGAGGGAGGAGGACTGGTGATATTGGTGAACATTGCTTTTATGTCTGAATTGTTTATATCTTCTAAAGTGTCTGTTTTAATGAAATCAGATGACTGTCTCCCTGTACTTTTAGCATTTTTCTTTGGAGTTTTCTTATTCCAAGCTGAAGTTCTAAGCCCATTGAGACTTTTTTTTTTTTAATAGAAAGTATAAACTGAGGATGGTAGAAAAAAACCTGAATCTATCAAAATCAGTGATTTCCCTGATGGTTGCTGTAAAAAAGTCTGCTTGCCTTCTCAAGCCTTGGTATATGCCAAATAAAAACTCTGATGTCTTCACAAGAGAGAAGATATAAAGAGTTACTTAAAATTGCTGGGCAGCTATAAAGGAAATAAATGATGCTATTACTTTGAAATGTAAGCAAACGTCGACATGAAAGCCCTGGGCAACACATGAAGCCATTCTCTATTAATAAATGGGAGTTTGATGACCCTGTCTTATATGGCATATAAAAGAACAATAGTATCATTATCTGGAAAAGGCAATCTGGCTGTAGGTAGTTGAAGTGAGGTCAGAGGGCATGGTTATGTGGCTGCTCCTCTTCTTTTGTGTAACTATTGGGTTCACCTATGTCCATAGCACATGGGGATCAAGGCAGAACACAGCATCTTCCCTTGGCCAGTGGAAAAGCTTTCACAAAAACAAAAACAATGATATTCTATGCGGAGGTCAAAAGTCTGCCAGCACCTCTATGCCACCTATTCCAGGAGACACCTTTGTCTTCTATATGTGTAACTCCCATCAATCCTAGGGACAGAGATCCCTGATGCTGCCATATGTGGAGATGTGGATTGGTGCTGGGTGTTTGGGGAAGGAAGCAGCCGGGGAATATGGTAAGCTCTTTCAGGTGGGAGAACAGAGAGCTTAGAAATTCACCTTATTATATTTTTCTCTTCTTCCCTCCTGTGCAATTGGCTGGTGAGAAGGACCTAGGAAGGCCTCCCCATGGCCCCCAGAAGAGGTGCAGAAGATAGGAGCCCTGAAGCTGGCAGGAAAGACATAATGCTCCACACCACATAGGAAAGGGCTCCATGTTCCCTGTGCCCAAGTGTGTCTGCCTCATTCTGCCATTGTAATGGAAGCCAAGAGGAGGGAATTGATTGGATCTTGGAGAGAAGGAGAAGGAAAATTATCTCAGCAGCCAAAATATTAATTCTTGTTTTTTTGAGCCAGACCAGGATTATAATTTTCCACTAACTCATTGGACCTTGGATAAACTCTTATGACCTCTCTGACTCAATGTCTTTATGTGTAAAATGCAAAAATGCCACAGAATACCCAATTCACTAGGGTTTGAGGGCTTAAAATGAAAGTGTTAACTGCTGTCATTATCATTTCACTATTACTTTAATGTTTAGTATTGTTACTGAGAATATAAAAAACATCTTTAGCACTCTCATGAAGACAAAAAATAAGTGACTGGAAATTCTATAAGGATTGTGTGCTCCACTTAAGGGAGCATTAACCAGGAAAGTCTGTTGAAATACTTATCAAGTTCACACACAAGGACACACACTTTCATGTATCCATTGGAACCTGTGAGTGTAACTGGTGGAGGTTTTAGCTGTTTGGGACTACGCTTTTAGCCACAATTTATTCCTGAGTCCACCCAACACATCTTACAAAACTGTTGTGCACAGTAGGATCTCTCAAACCCTGTTGCATGCATGAGAGGATGCTTATCAGAAATATCCATCCTGGGAGTCAGGAGCACCTATGAACCACTGCAATATCATGACAGTGCCTTGAGCTAGATCTGGCCCATTGCTAATATACCACCTCTGACCTGCGGACCATGGCTCACCTGCGGTTAGTGGTTAGTTAAAGCTGAACAATGGCCATTCCCTGGGGGTACTTCACACTTTTAAAAATTGGCCTTCTCTCATTCCCCTGAGGCTAGAAAATGCCCAGGTTGCTAAGTGCCCATATGATTTCCTAAATTAATTTAAGTCAGTAGGCCATAGTCTGATAGTATCTAATTATGATACAGTGGTTTTCATTTAGGTAAAAAGTGTTGGTGGAGTTCTTGGAAGATTGATGAGTTACTGTTGCTGAAGCAGCCAGACCCTGGAATGCCTGGCTGCTTAATGTGTTGGAACATCTGGATTCTCCCCATATAAGCCCCAAACTGACGGTAATACTGGTAAATCCTTCCCAGTTAGGACACGGAAAGAGACCCCCCAGTTTCAGCAGCATTTGCTTTTGCTCTCTGACCTGATGGGGCTTGGTAGCCACAGAAGGAGCCTCACTCTCTTCTCTTCCCCCTGCCTACACAGGTACCTGAAACCTGGGTCTCTGAGCACCCATCCACTTTACCCTTCCTCTTTGCTTCTCTCACCTTGCTCCTCTTCTGAGTGTAGGGAACACATAGATAACATTAATGCTTGCTTTTGTTTTACTTGTACTTTGTGAATCTGGTTCTTTGTGGAAATACTTCTTTGTACAGTAAAGGAGCTAATTTTACTTGAACCCTTGGAGATACAAGGTCATACAACACAGTAGGTTAACACACCTTGGATCATTCAAGGGGACTAAATATTATTATCTTTTAAATATAAACTACCAGCTGCTGGTACTAAGGTTTGATTGTGCCTGAAGCAGGTGGAAGGGACAAGTCCTGCCTGTGTCCTGGAACCTGAGGCCTTGCCTCCAGCTCACGTGTCTCCTGGAGTCCTAAAATTAGTAGCAGGATAGTCTTTGGCTCTTTAGTCTGTTATTTGTCCTCAAGAACCTCACAACGTAGCAGGGTGATTAGTAGCACAGGGTCCAGGCCTTTGTGCCTCCCTCCCTTTAATACCAAAATATTCCCCTGAAATCTGTTCTTTACTTTTAACAGCTATAGGGAATTACCTGTTGTGTCTATGTATTGTATCAGTGCTCCTCCTCATGCTTACCTATGTCTCGTACCCAAACTGTGGGGAACAGATCTTCCTCCAGAAAAGTTCATTATAGTTGAGAGTTTGGGAAGGGCATGGTATTTCCCACTGGGGGAAAACATTTCATTTTCAAGAAACCGAAGTGTCTATAAAGGAGTAGGAGAGGAGCAAAGGGAAGTAAAATTAGATAAAACTGAGTGTTTAGTAATTACCAGGCTTCAAACAGGTACTTTAAAATATAGCACATTTTTTAAAAGATTTTATTTATTTGAGAGAGCGAGCACAAGCAGCAGAATGGTAGAGGAGAAGAAGGAGAGAGAGAAGCAGACTCCCGACTGAGCAGGGAGCCCGCCCCAGGGCTTGATCCTCAAGACCCTAGATCATGGTCTGAACCAAAGGTATATGCTTAACTGAATGAGCCACCAAGATGTCCCAAATATATTTCATTCTTACAACAAACTTATAGAATAAACATTATTGCCTTCCTTTAAAAATAAAGTTGACATATTATTTCGTTGTAGATTTACAGGAACTTGCAAGATGTAACATGGAAAGATCACGCATGTCTTTTATCCACTTCCTCCCATAGGAGCAATTTGCAAACCTGTCCTACCGTGCATGGCTGGGAACGAACACTGACATCCAGGATACAGGACAAGCTCATCAGCCCACAAACACCCTCTCATGCTGTATCCACACTCTCTTTCTTACCTTTCCAATCAATAGTCTGTTCTCCCTTTTTTCATAATTTGCCATATTAAGAATGTTGAATAAATGGAACATTGCAGTCTGTAATATTTCAGGATTGGCTTTTTTTTTCTTTTTCTTTTTTTTTTTCCTGCCAGCATAATTTACTGGATATTTTACCCAGGTTGTAGAGTGTTTCTGTAGTTCATTCCTTTTAATTCCTGAGTAGTACTCCATGATATGGATGGGCCACAGTTTGTTTAACCATTCACTTGCTTAAGCACAGCCAGAATGTTGTCAAGTGCTAGGTTATAAATAAAGTGGTTGTAAACATTCATGTAAAAGTTTTTTTGTGACCAAAGTTTTCATTTGTCTGGGATAAGTGCCCAGGAGTACAATTGCTGGGCCGTATGGTAGTTGTATGCTTAGTTTTTTTTTAAGAAAATGCCAAGCTGTTTTCCAGAGTGACTGTACTATTTTACATTCCCATTAAAAAAAAAAAAAAGTGATTCAGTTTCTTTTCATCTTCACCAGCATTTGGTATTACCGCTATTTTTTGGCTTTTGTCTAAAAAGGATTGGGCATAATTGAAAGGGTCTATTTCTCGGTTATTTTTCTGTTCAGCTGATCCATGTGTATATCACTCTGACAATATCATACGTTCTTGACTATTCTGCCATCTGATATTCTTTCCATTTCATTTTCCATCTTCAAAATTATTGTAGATACTCTACTATAGCTCCTTTGACTTTTACATAAATTTTGGAATAATCTTTTCCATTTCTTTAAAAAGAAATCTTACGATTTTGAAAGAATGTGTGTTAAATCTGTATATCAGCTTTGAGATAACTGGAATCTTTACTTTTTTGAATTGTACAATTCTGAACACAGAATATCTCTCCATTTATTTAGATTTTCTAAATTTATTTCATCACATTGTTGTGATTTTCAGCATACAATTTCTGTGCATTTTTTGTTACATTTACACTTACTTAATTTTTTGGTCACTGAAGATACATCCTATTTTTAATTTCAGTGTTCATGTGTTCATTGTGATACACAAACACATCACTAACACAACTAATAGTTATGTAGTATATAGCAATTGATTTTTGTATGTTTATCTTGTATCATACTACCTTTCTAAAATTACATTTTATTTTTTATTTTTTTAATTTTTATTATTTTTTTAAGATTTTATTTATTTATTTGACAGAGATCACAAGTAGGCAGACAGGCAGGCAGAGAGAGAGAGAGAGAGGAGGAAGCAGGCTCTCCACTGAGCAGAGAGCCCAATGCGGGGCTCAATCCCAGGACCCTGGGATCATGACCTGAGCCGAAGGCAGAGTCTTTAACCCACTGAGCCACCCAGGTGCCCCCTAAAATTACTTTTTAATTTGAGGTTATATTTTTAATTTACTGGAATTTTCTATACATTATCTATAAGTAGAAATGGATTTATTTCTGTTTTTCCAACTTGTATGCCTTTTATTTCTTTTCTTGCCCATTTGCCCTGTTAGAGCTTCTGGTTATATGTTGAATAAGAGTGCTAAGAGCAGGTACTAGTTTCTTGTTTCTAATCTTATGCAGAAAGTATCATTAAGTGTAAGATTAAGTGTAGGATGCCATTTATCAGGTTGAGGAGATTCCTCTGTATTTCCACATTTCTGAGCATTTTTATGATGATTAGGTTTAGAATTATGCCAAATGCTTATTGTGCATCAATTAATATGATCATGGAATTTCTCTCCCTTAGATTGTTAATATGGTAGATTATAATGAATTAGCCTTACATTCTTAGTATAAAAAAATTTGGTCATGGCATAAAATTCTTGTTATAAATTATTTTAATTTCATTTATTTATTTAGTTATTTTATTTATTTAATTCTATTTGCTGATATTTTAAATGACATATGCATCTATATTCATGAGGGAAATTAGTATTAAACCTGTTTCTGTCTGTTTTTCCCCTCTCCCCTTCTCTCCTCTACTCTTCTCATACATTCTGTCTTTGTCTGGTTTGGTTATCAAAACAATATTAGCTTCACAAGATAAACCGGAAGTCATTCATATTCTCCTATTTTCTGGAAGAATTTATGTGGAATTAATTCTTCTTTAAATATTTAGTAGAATTCAACATGATATCATCTCTCCCTTGAGATTCCTTTTTTTGTGGGTTTTTAAGTTACAAATTCAATTCTTTACATAGTGATAGGGCTACTCATTTATTTTTGGTATGTGAGTTGTAGTCATTTGTGCTTTTGAAAAATCAGTCCATTTTTATCTAAGTTGTCAAATATGTCTGTGTAAGTTGTTTACACTATTTCCTCATTAGCCTTTTGATATCTGCGAGGCCTGTAGTGATATTCCCTGTTTCACTCCTGATATTAATAATTTTTATCTTCTCTTTTTTTTTTCTTTGTCAGTCTTTTTTTTTTAAGAGTTTATTTATTTACTTGACAGACAGCTATCACAAGTAGGCAGAGAGACAGGCAGAGAGAGGAAGAAGCAGGATGCCTGCTGAGTAGAGAGCCTGATGTGGGGCTTCATCCCAGGACCCTGGGATCATGACCTGAGCCGAAGGCAGAGGCTTTAACCCACTGAGCTACCCAGGTGCCCCTTCTTTGTCAGTCTTGATGCAGGTCTGCAGTTTTATTGATCTTTTCAGAGTATCAGTCTTTTTCATTGACTTCTATTATGTTTCTTGTTCAATTTTATCGACTTCTATTCTTTACCACATTATTTTCATCTTTCTCTCTTTTTAAGTTTCTTTTCCTTTTCTTTACTGTCTAGATTCTTAATGTGAAAACTTAGGTTATATATTTGAGACCTTTCCTCTTTTCTAATGTAAACATTTGATGCAATAAATTTTCTTCTCTTCACTACTTAGCTCTGTCCTACAAATTTTGATATGTTATATTTTCATCTTCAATATTTTCAATGTATGTCTCTCTTGAGACTTCTTTGACCCCTGCATTATTTTTGAAGTTTTACTTGGTTTCCAGGTATTTGGAGATTTTTGTTATTTCTTTGTTATTGATTTCTAGTTTGATCTCATCATTGTGAGAAAACATACTCTGTATGATTACAATATTTTTCAAATTTGTTGAGGTTTGTTTTGTGGCCTAGCATATGGTCTAGTTGATATATACTACGGGTGCTTTAAAATAATATGCATTCCCGACTTTTTGGGATGAATATTCTATCAAAGTTAATTTGTTCCTGTTTGCTAATTGTGTTCTATATATTTGTTTGTTTCAATATATTTTTCCATCAATTGTAGGGAAAATGAAGTTGAAATCCTAACTATAATGGTATATTTATTTCCTTTTTCAATCCCATCATGTTTTGTGACATACATTTTATAGTTCTGTTGTTTTATGCATACACACTCAGAATTACTATGGTTTTAATCCACCCTTTCAATATCTTTCAATTGGTACTTAAAGACTGTTTCCATTTAATGAATCTATTAATACGTTAGTTCTTAAGTCTGCCATCTTTTGTTTTCTGATCATTTTCTCTATTTTTATTTTTTTTTACTTCATTTTCTTTCTTTCCTGTGGATGGAACATGCTTTTATATTTCCATTTTGTTTATCTATAGATATTTTCTTCGTGTATCTCTTTGTATAGCTTTTTCCATGGTATATGTTTAAACACTTGACCCTTTACAAGATGAGTTTGAACTATGTGGGTCCATTTACAAGTAGCAGAGTACTCTAAATGCATTTTCTCTTCCTTATAATTTTTAAAAAAGATTTTCTTTTCTCTGGATTAATCTACAGTAATAATATAGCAAATGATACATATATTATACAAATACGAGTTATTTTATTGTTTATATTATAAGTAAGACTTTTGGTCAACAGTAGGCTATTAGTAATTGAGTTTTGAGGGTATCAAAAGTTATATGTAGATTTTCAACTTCAGGGGTGTCAGCACCCCAACCTCCAGGTTGTTCAGGCTTCAACTGCATTTCTATATCTATGTTACCACAATCAACTACTATTAATATTTAATCAGTTCAAGTGAAGTGGAGATACTTTGCCTCTCTTTATGTCCCATTATGTTTGAAATATGAGATATTTCTGCTTTGAAATTATTCAAGATTAAATTAACATGTCTTTTTTATTTAATTTATTTTTTATAAACATATAATGTATTTTTTATCCCCAGGGGTACATGTCTGTGAATCGCCAGGTTTACACACATCCCAGCACTAACCATAGCACATACCCTCGCCAGTGTCCATTACCCCACCCCCCTTTCCCGACCCCCCGACCCCCAGCAACCCTCAGTTTGTTTTGTGAGATTAAGAGTCACTTATGGTTTGTCTCCCTCCTGAACCCATCTTGTTTCTTTTCTTCTTTTCCTGCCCCTGCAACCCCCATGTTGCATCTTCCCTTCCTCATATCAGGAATATGATAGTTGTCTTTCTCTGATTGACATATTTCACTAAGCATGATACCATCTAGTTCCATCCACGTTGTTGCAAATGGCAAGATTTCATTTCTTTTGATGGCTGGATAGTATTCCATTGTGTATATATACGACATCTTCTTTATCCATTCATCTGTTGATGGACATCTAGGTTCTTTCCATAGTTTGGCTATTGTAGACATTGCTGCTATAAACATTCGGGTGCACGTGCCCCTTCAATTCTCTACATTTGTATCTTTAGGGAAAATAACCAGTAGTGCAATTGCTGGGTCATAGGTTAGTTCTATTTTCAACCTTTTGAGGAATATCCATGCTGTTTTCCAGAGCGGTTGCACCAGCTTGCATTCCCACCAACAGTGTAGGAGGGTTCCCCTTTCTCCACATCCTCGCCAGCATCTGTCATTTCCTGACTTGTTAATTTTACCCATTCTGAATGGTGTGAAGTGATATCTCATTGTGGTTTTAATTTGTATTTCCCTGATGCAGAGCGATGTGGAGCACTTTTTCATTTGTCTGTTGGCCATCTTGATGTCTTCTTTGCAGAAATGTCTGTTCATGTCCTCTGCCCATTTCTTGATTGGGTTATTTGTTCTTTGGGTGTTGAGGTTGATAAGTTCTTTATAGATTTTGGACACTAGCCCTTTATCTAATATGTCATATGCAAATATCTTCTCCCATTCATTCAGTTGTCTTTTGGTTTTGTTAACTGTTTCCTTTGCTGTGCAAAAGCTTATGATCTTGATGGAATCCCAATAGTTCATTTTTGCTCTTGTTTCCCTTGCCTTTGGCAATGTTCCTAGGAAGATGTTGCTGCGGCTGAGGTCGAAGAGGTTGCTGCCTGTGTTCTCCTCAAGGATTTTGATGGATTCCTTTCTCACATTGAGGTCCTTCATCCATTTTGAGTCTATTTTCATGTGTGGTATAAGGAAATGGTCCAATTTCATTTTTGTGCATGTGACTTTCCAATGTTCCCAACACCATTTATTGAAGAGGCTGTCTTTTTCTATTGGACATTCTTTCCTGCTTTATGGAAGATTAGTTGTCCATAGAGCTGAGGGTCTATTTCTGGGCTCTCTACTCTGTTCCATTGATCTATGTGTCTGTTTTTGTGCCAGTACCATCCTGTCTTGATGATGACAGCTTTGTAATAGAGCTTGAAGTCCGGAATCGTGATGTCACCAACTTTGGCTTTCTTTTTCAATATTCCTTTGGCTATTCGAGGTCTTTTCTGGTTCCATATAAATTTTAGGATTATTTGTTCCATTTCTTTGAAAAAAATGAGTGGGATTTTGATAGGGATTGCATTAAATGTGTAGATTGCTTTAGGTAGCATAGACATTTTCACAATATTTGTTCTTCCAATCCAGGAGCATGG
>PISX010031353.1:0-17515 GCA_004024625.1 Mellivora capensis
CATAAGTGACTCTTAATCTCACAAAACAAACTGAGGGTTGCGGGGGGGAGGGGGTCGGGAAAGGGGGGTGGGGTAATGGACATTGGGTTGGGGAGGGTATGTGCTATGGTTAGTGCTGTGAAGTGTGTAAACCTGGCGATTCACAGACATGTACCCCTGGGGATAAAAATTTGTTTATAAAAAATAAAAATTAAAAAAAGTAAAAAACAAAAAACAAACCAAAAAAAACAACAATCTCTTCTCTTAGATAGTGATCACTTATTAGGGGAGAAAGAGGCTCTCAGCCATCATTAGATATCAAAGAGTCAAGGGAATTTTAATAAAATCATAGTATCTCTGAAAACAAATAGCCCAAGCCAATGACTTCCCCTCCATGTTTCAGGAGCATAACTCTGTAATATTCAGAACTCATTTCAGAGTTGTGACAGAAACATAAATCAAACTAACTCAATCAAAATGTAACTCAGTCAAAATCTCCCTATCAGTTTGGTGAACCCTAGGAATAACCTGGATGGGTAGTGAAGACACCTTACTCACTTCCCATCTCTTCTTCTTTTGCACATGGGCTCTATGTTCTTCTTCTCCTCCATAATTTGTCTGCTTCTGTATTATCAGAGATATGCCAATAGAATCTCTGGGTTCATGTCTCAATCATAGAAGCAAATGATGACAATAGCAAAATAACAGCAAGAGAGAAAAGGGAAAGTAAAAGACTTCCTCTAAAGCTATAAGGGAAATAGGCAATTTTTCAGAAGGAAAGAACAAGCGTCTCAAATTGAAACTGATCACCAAGTGCCTAGCATAACAAATGAAATTAAAAAATTACATAATCTTAGTGAATAATAAAGATCCCTACATCTTTGGGGGCGTGGGGAGCATCTATAAAGATATTGGGTGTCAGAAAAGCTTTGGCTTCTCCAATGCTAAGTACTAGGAGGCAATACACATCACAAAGCCTGTCATTCCATATACATCCAAATTACCCCTCATGGCAGAAGACAGAATGGAAGTATCTCTCAGTCAAGCAAGGATTCCAAAATATTCTCTCTCTTCTCTCTTGACCAGCACCAAAAATAAATAAATGTATGTATGTATGTATGTTTAAATCAAGTGACAGAGCAAACCAAGGAGGAAAAAAGGAAGGCATAGATCTAAAAACAAAACAAAACAAAACAAAAAACCCCTAACCCAGTTCCCCTCCTTGATTTCCAAGTTGTAGATCTATTATTGGAAATTGGTTTGGTGTGTCTACACTTCTGGAGAACCAGACAGAAGAGACCAAGAAAGGGCATCCAAGGTAAGACTAGACCAACAAGGTTAGTTTGGAGCAGAAAGATGAACAATTATGCAAAGTTGGACATCAGTGGGAAGAAATAAAAGCTGATAGAGATTTTCAAACTGCGGACAATCATTTGGATTTATGACTACAAGATGTATGACATAGCTATATGCATATTTGGGGGTAATGTACTAAACATAGAAAGCAATCATAAAGCAGAAATCTAGAAAATTTTGGAAACCCAGGTAAAGCACACTCCTTGAATCAGCAAGGAGAAATATTTCCATAAACATGTTAACAATGAGTACTAATTTAGGGAATATGTAAAAATAGCAGTATAAGCCTAAAATTTAGTAAATTTGAGTTAAATGCAAATAAAGAGAATTGGAAGTTCAAAATAATTACTTTTATAAAGTTTATAGAATAGTTTTAACTATGCACAGCTATTTGATAAAAATAAGAATTTAAAATAAACCAAAGTTTTCTTCCCAAACCCATTTATACTCCCTAGAGGACCACTGATAATAAGGTCTATTTTAATTCATTCTGGGTACTTAACATTAAACTTTTTTTCCTTTTTTTTTCTTTTTTAATTAACGTATAATGTATTATTAGCCCCAGGGGTACAGGTCTGTGAGTCGTCAGGCTTACACACTTCACGGCACTCACCATGGCACATACCCTCCCCAATGTCCATAACCCAACCACCCTCTCCCTACCCATTAACATTAAACTTTAAATAACATGCTTACTTTGTATGTTTTGATTTACCAGAATATGAGACAGTATATTAACCCCCATATGTGAAATAGGAGGAATTTGTACACTTACGCTAGCTTCTAATACTTCTGCTCCTTCTCATTTTTTATTAGTTACATTAGTAGTTCTTCATATATTCAAAAATATTTATAGAATCCCTACTATGTTTTAGCCACTTAAAATACATAAATGAACAAAGTAAATATCTGGTATTATGTAATGTACATTCTAGAAGACAAAAAATTAAGCACAAAGTGAATGTAATCAAATAATATACTAGAGTCAGAAAATGTTAAGTCATGAACGTGACTACTTGATCATCATTACTGCTGGGCAGAAATGCACCAAGATGTCCCCATAATCTCCTGCCCTTTAGATGTATGTTTCTCTATACTCATTGTATAATATCAACCATGGTTCCCCATGGTGACTAAAATCAATCATCCTTGCCAATATGGCAACCCCTTTTTTGGCCTGACAGTTCACTGGCAGTGACCTGGAGTTGAAAGTGCCCAGGTTGTTGTCATACTTTCAAGTTCAGTAGAACCCTTACTGTATCCTCTGATAGAAGCATTCTCCCACAAATCCAGAAATGCCCACAGGTGCAGGCAGAGAAACGGCCATTTTACAAGCGAGTTGCCCCTGGGTGGTAGTAAGAGGAGCCTATCTTGCTTCTTCCCTTTCAGTTCCCAAAGCAATGTGTTCTTGTTAATGGGAAAATGCTACTGTCTATTGGTAATCAGTTCACTTCATGTACCACAGCCTACAGAACAGCAATCCAAACCCTCAGAGTTTTGTCCTCGACCTCGCTTCTTTCCTGAACTGTAGTATAGGCCATTCCACAACTGTACCTTTGGGTCAAGAGTAGACAGAAAGATGAATAGACTCCATGGTTATGAGCCATTTATCGTACTTATTGATACAGAATATGTTTCTTTGTTTAAAACAATTTTGTATAGAAGACCCATGACAGTAGAAGGGGCACTCTGTGAGTGCTAGAAAAGTGCCTACAGAGATACTGTATGCAGGCCAGAAAGATACATATCCTTATAATGATGAATCGCTGCCCCCCTCCAGAATGGAGGAGCAAATATAACCAATCTACCACTAAGGGGTTAGGTTATGTCTTTGTTTTTTGTTTTTGTTTTTTGTGGGTTTTTTCTGCATTTGTGGTTTTTTAAAAATATTATGTTATGTTACTCACCATATAGTACATCATTAGTTTTTGATGTAGTGTTCCATGATTCATTGTTTGCGTATAACACCCAGTGCTCCATGCAATATGTGTGCTCCTTAATACCCATCACCAGGCTAATTCCCCCACCCCCACCCCCAAAATCCTCAGTTCGATTCCCGGAGTCCATAGTCTCTCACGGTTCATCGCCTCCTCTGAATTTTCCCCCTTCGTTTTCCCCTTCCTTCAATGTCCTCTATGCTATTCCTTATGTTCCACAAGTAAGTGAAACCATATAATTGACTTTTTCTGCTTGACTTATTTCACTCAGCATAATCTCCTTCAGTCCCAACCATGTTGATGCAAAAGTTGGGTATTCATCCTTTCCGATGGCTGAGTAATACTCCATTGTATATATGGACCATGTCTTCTGTATCCATTCTTCTACAGTTTGGTTATTATGGACATTGCTGCTATGAACATTGGGGTGCATGTGCCCCTTCTTTTCACTACATCTGTATCTTGGGGGTAAATACCCAGTATAGGAATTGCTGGGTCATAGGGTAGCTCTATTTTTAACTTTTTGAGGAACCTCCACACTGTTTTCCAGAATGGCTGTACCAACTTGCATTCCCACCAACAATGTAAGAGGGTTCCCCTTCCTCCACAGCCTCTCCAACATTTGTTGTTTCTTGCCTTATCAGTTATGTCTTTGAAGGACAGTGCTCTGTCGAGGAATCAGTACTCATCTCTACACTGGCATGGTGGACATGGAAGTGGCACTTGCTAGTTTAGTTCTGTTAAGACCAAGTCCCTGCTCTTAGCCATCACCAGCACTCAGGCCACGGGTAGCCCAGTGAACCAGCAGCAGAGTGACAAGGTTGTCTGAAGAAGTCATTCTCTCTAGCCATTTACTCTTGACTTCTTAGCACTGAGGCTTTCTGTTCGACATTAACAGGAACGCAAAAATCTATGTCTTGCAACTACTCCCAAAAGACCCTCCAGAACCCAGTTTCCCACATATCTGTCACTCTGATCTTTTCATTATACTGTTTCAAGACTTCTACCCAACCAGCTCAGCTATTGCTCACTCTTCAGGTGCCCATACCTCTTCTTCACCCATGTCAAGTGAACTTCCATGAATACGGGTCTTAGCTTTGCCTCCTAGGGGAATTTCCCTTTTCCAACAGTCCGAGTGGAGCTGGAGTTCACTTCTGACAAGCACCAACACGGTGTTCTATTTATGGCCTGAGAAGTGGACTCAATGGTTTCCCTCTCTTTCCGTTGATCATAGGATATCATCCCTAAGTAGAGTGACCTTATACTCAGTTAACCTAATAATAATTCTAGTACATGCCGGTATATCCCAGAGCAATTATTAGTAACAGGGGATATACTCACCTTGGGCTTTGTTTATTCTTTTTCTTATTCCTTTAGGTGTAAGGTTAGATTTTTATTTGAGTTTTTTCTTATTTCTTGAGATAGGCTTATATTGCTGTATACTTCCCTCTTAGAATTGCTTTCACTCTGTCCCAAGGGTCTTGGACTATTGTGTTCTCATTTCCATTTGTTTCCATCTTTTTAAAATTTCTTCTTTGATTGTTTCATTTACCCACTAGTTGTTTAGTATCATCTTTTTTACCCTCCACATGTTTGTGTTTATTTTTCTTGGCATGTATTTCTAGTTTCATACTATTGTTATTGGAAAAGATGCATGGTATGATTTTATTCTTCTTAAATTTATTGAGGCTTGTTTATGGCTTAATACATGATCTCTTCTGGAGAATGTTTCATGTGTACTTGAAAACAATGTGTATTCTGTTGTTTGGGGATGGGATGTTCTATTCTCTCTATATATTATGTCTATATGATCCAATGTGTCAAAGACATTTTCTTTATTAATTTTCTCTATGGATGATCTACCTATTGGTAAGAGTGGAGTGATCAAGTCCCTTATAATTCTGCAAAAAAAAAAATTACTATTGAAAAAAAAGGAAATCTAATTTGTAAAAAACTTACATTAGAAACAAATGATGTGAAAACTCTTGATTATGGCCACATAATTAGTAATTGTGCTATAATTAAAGCTAAAAATATTATTATCATTATTCATAGTGGATATGATAAAACTCATGTCATGCTAAGTATAGCAATTGCAAAGTCATTTGGCATTGCAAGGTCAGGCACTAAGTTTTTACCAAGGCCCATAAAAAGCCAGGAGCTATTTTTTTTTAAAGATTTTATTTAATTATTTGAAAGAAAGAGAGCAAGAGAGGGCAAGCAGGGTGAGTGTCAGAGGGAGAGGGAGAAGCAGACTCCCTGCTAAGCAACGAGCCTGATTCGGGGCTCAGTCCTGGGACCCTGGGATCATGACCTGAGCCAAAGGCCAATATTTAACCAACTGAGCCACCCAGGTGACCCTAGGAGCTATTTTTGAAATGGTGAATACTTTTACACTACAGAAGAAAAGGTCTTTCAGGGCATCTGGTTGGCACAGTCACTTAAGCATCTTAGTCTTGATCAGTGTCAGCTCAGCTTGTGATCTGAGAGTCGTGAGACAGAGCCCCTTCTCAGGTTTCTCAGTCAGTGCGGAGTCTGCTTCAGATTCTCTCTCCCTTTCCCTCTGCCCCTCCTGCTTGTGTGCACATTCTCTCTAAAATAAATAAATAAACCTTAAAAAAAGAAAGAAGAAAGAAAAGAAAATGCCTTGTTTTAAATTCTCAAAGTCTTCTCTATACCTCTTGATTGGGGATTGCCATTGATGCCACAGGCTCCCTTTCTATCATGAAAACTTCTAGCACAATCACCTACCCTATTGTACCAAACCTGTTGTAGAGCCTTCCCCTTACTCCAAGACCCTGTCTAACTTGCCAGTCTTCTAAGTCACGGGATAAGTGGAACTGACCCTTACTGCTAAATACCGTGCACCTTGTTACTCGATCAGCCATCTGTAGTAAAGAGAATCTACCAACCCACAGATTTCACCAATATTGATGACCCTGAATCTTCACAAGGCTTACTACCCACCTCCCCAAATGCATATGCCTTCTTGTTAGTTTTGGAATACTTATGCAATACTTGCCACCCCCTGCTACTTGATCTATCTAGCAGGACACCATTAATAAACTTTACAAGCACAATGTTCTATTAGAAAAGCAAGATGACAAAGGTCCCTGCAAACTTTGCTGGGACACCAATCAGGAAAAACATGGTACCTAGCAAGAAAACGAGTATCTCTTGCTTCCCTTTTCATGTGAATGTAAATTATTGCTGATTCCCTGGATGGGTATTGAGATGAACACATGTAACAGCAAAACAGCACATTACAAATGCCAGAGCTAATGACAATTTGCCTAAAACATCAGGTTCAGTACAGCAGCTGGGACTGGGACTGCTACTTGGATCAGTTTATGAACACCACCATCATCTACTAGAATTCCTCTCTTTGGTTGGGTGGGGAGGCTACAGATAGGCCAATCAGAAGGGATATAGTGGGAACCCCTGTTCTTAAGTCCTTTAAGTCTATGAAGATGGGGATAATCTTTTGAAATTCTGGGTGGAATGTGATGTTGGTTCAAACTTAACTTCTTTGAAAGGATAGAAAATTTCCCATTTGGCACTTTTTCCCTGGCTTTTATTTGCTGTTACTTTATAAGTCAGCAAAAAAAGAGGAGGGGGGGACACTGTGCTGTCAGTTACTTAGTTGGTGTGTGTACCCATTTCCCTACACACAGGCACCCACCAGAAGCACTCTAAGATTATCTTATGCCAGAACTCCAACATCTCCATTGTTTCCTTTCCAAGCCGGGAGTCGGGATGGTGTTTCCGATGGCACAGTAGCTGCATTAGCTCAAGAAACCGTATGTGAGAATCTGCAATCGGTTTGAATATTCCACTCATTCTAGTTTATAGTTAACCTGGCAAAAGCCTGTACATTCCTTTGGGAGAGGATCAGAGGACTGTTTATCATATGTCCTTGTGGCTTTGCAAGGTCCTTCCAGAAGGATCTTTAATCAGTGGGTTCTGAGTCAGTGAACTGGCTTTGATCTGTAAACTGGGTGAAGAACTGAATTTTCCATTGCAAGAGCTGACACCAATGTTCTGCTTGCCCAGACAGGATTTGGGGGGTGGGGGGGGAGGGGTGTTTCCTACAAGCCAAGTAACATCCAAATTAGTCATTTACCTATCTCGCCACTTGTACGCCAGGATTTATTAGCCATCTGCATGTATCTGAAGGTTAAGGGACTCTTGAAGTAATTATGTCCACTTTGCCTCAGAATTAAGTAGCACCATCTGTCCTCTACAATTCCTGAGGAACATCGTCCTCCTTCATACTAAAAGAGCCATGCATCCCTGAGAGTCAACCCAGACTGTGAAGGAAAGCCATCCCCAGGCTTCTCCAAGATGCTGATGTATGCCTCAGACATTCTACTGCCTTCGAGAATCACATCTGTACAATGTAGCACAATGGAAGGAGGCTGGGCTTTGCAATTATAAAGCTCCTGTTTCAATCCTGGCTCTACCATTTACTGTGACAGTAACTTTTCTGAGCTTTAGTTCTCTCAACTGCAAATAAGGAGGTAAAAATACCTTCATGGTTCAAAAACCTCTAGCCCAGCAAGAGCTCGAATTTGAGATTCATAACAAGACAAAGTCTAAATAAAATTTTTACTATGACTAAGTCTGTTTACAAAACACCAAAAACAAAAGACTCTAGCACAATGCCCAAGACATAGACACTCAATTGTTTCTTTCCCTTCTCTACTCCTTTCCTACCATAAGGAAAACCTTACATCTCATTTTCCATCTTGCCTTTTACCACTTACATACAATCCACTACTCTATGACTTTCACCCACCATTTTCAAAAACAGTAAAGGCATTAAGTCACGTCAGGGATTCCTTCACTTTTTCGGCTGGGGTCTCTTTCCAGGTCTCTCCTCGGAGTTTGCACTGAAGTAACATGAACCGGATTTGTACCAAAGGGTTGTCCTACTTTTTTTTTTAAACAAACTAAAATAAGGATATTAAGATAGTGTTAAGAATTGCAGAAATTATATAGCTTATGTACTTGTACATGTTTTTCTGGCTAAGTAGTGATTAAGATTAAAATTTTTAAAATTTAAGAGTTTTACTCTCTTAGAATTATTAATGCTAATGGTTTCTTTTCCAAATAATAGAAATAATTCATAGAGGTTTTTAAAAATCACACTAATTTGGCACCAAGAAGAGAAAAGTGTAATGGAAATCGCAGCCTAAAACTCTGAAACTCTGATTATTTCTTTCACTTAGTTCATTGTTTAAGTTTCTCTGAAAACATAGATCAGGGTCAGCAAACTAGTCTGCTGGGAAAATTGGGCCCACTCCCCCCCCCATTTCTGTCAAGTTTTCCTACTTGACACTCCACCATTGCTTATTGTCCTCAGGGCTCTTAGACTACAACAACAGAGTTGAGCAGTTGTGACGGAGATCATCCAGCCCCTCTGGATAGCAGAAATTATTCCGTCTCTGGCCTTTTACAGAAAAAGAGTGCCAACCCCTAACAAAGAAGGATGCCATCGATAAGCTTGTTTAATTTCGCATTACACATGGTTACACCAACAGAGGCAGAATGCAGGCCTATCTGAATAAATCTCACTTTATGGGATGAAAGCCCAGATAAGAATGTTTAGATTTCCCATTTGCTTTTATTTCTACTATTTTGAATCTGTGTGAATGACCAGTCATCTTGCTACAGGTGAATCAACATGGTGTGTTCTCTAACCTATGCAAAAGTACAAGTATTAGAGACGATGTCTTCCAAAAGACTAAGAAGTTACCTTATACACCGTTTCTCAATCCTAAATTCTGTATTTGAAAATGAGGAATAACAGGCCAATTCTATATAATTTCTAAAGCTTACTCAAGGAAAACTAAAATGCAAGTTCTGTTTTTAGGCTTGCCACGGGCCCACTATGAAACCCCGGATTAAAGAATCTACCAGGACCTAGGATTCAGCCTGCTCCCTCCCCAGCCCAAGCTAGGGAATTGAATGTCCAACACAAGGCAAGCAATTTTCAAGTTTTAGCACCACAATAATAAAGCACAGAAGCTGACCGCATATACTCTTTTTGCTACAACAGGACTTCGGTAATTTATGGCAAATGCTGATCCCCGTTCTTATCAATCATGCTTTGCAACTTACAGGTAAAATTCTCAATTTGTTGTGAATGAATGAAAACACTGAAGCAGGACCCTGTCACACTGATTTTTCTGGATAAACTTGGGTTCTAGTGTCTGTTGTTGTTTTTGGAGAGAGGATGCTTTTGTTTTTTCCATTGCCTTTAGTTTGTCAATCTCTTAGAAATTCTACACTGTATTTTCATTTCTAGGTGTATAATCTCACTGGTTTTAATCTCATTTTTTAAAAAATGATTTTATTTCTTTATTTGATGGAGACAGTGACAGAGGAAACACAAGCCAGGGACACAGGAGAGGCAGAAACAGGCTTCCTCCTGAGCAGGAAGTCCGATGTAGGGATCTACCCCAGGACCCAGGGATCATGACCTGAACTGAAGGCAGATGCTTAAGGACTGAGCCACCCAGGTGGCCCTTAATCTCATTTTCTAAAAGTACGTTTTCTGGAACATATGCTCCTTCTGAGTGCAAAGCACACTTGCTCTTAACATCTTTTTTTTTTTTAAGATTTTATTTATTTATTTGACAGAGAGAGAGAGATTGATCACAAGTAGGCAGAGAGGCAGGCAGAGGGGGTGGGGGAAGGAGGCTCCCTGCCAGGCAGAGAGCCCAATGTGGGGCCTGATCGCAGGACCCTGAGACCATGACCTGAGCCAAAGGCAGAGGCCTAACCCATTGAGCCACCCAGGTGCCCCTTAGCATCATTTGCTAGGTCTTTCCTACTGGCCTAGTTCTGTTCCCTCTCCTGCCTACCCTTCCTCCCTTCTTCATGGATATACTACTTGGGATATTATTCAGTTAACATTTGAGAACATAATCTTTGAAATGAAGAGTTCATTACTAAACAAGTTAAAACCCATACCTAATACCAAGTAGAGAAAATGTCCCTGGTTTTAATTTGTAAATTGACTAGTGAATAAACAGATGTGCTCAGAAACTTGGAAGCTTCAGTTGTTCAGAGTGGTCCCTCACATGAGTGGTAGAAAGCTCTCTGTTTTGAGGAGCAATTTTCACTCCTATAGCCCAGCCCCATTCGACCATGTAGCCTCTGTGAGGGTTTTACCTCCTGTTTTCTGATTCAATCACAGTGCTAGGCTTTCTGGAGCACCATGCCATACTATGTCCTTCCTCATTCCTTCAAACCCTCACCATTCTTACCCACTGCACACACCCTTCCAACTTCTTCTGCATCCTTCTAAATTCTACCTGCTTTTCGAACCTCAGCATTGCCCCAACACCTCCTCTGATGCTTCTAGTACATACCACCATCTAGGATAGTCCTATAGTATTCTTTCTTCTGCTTCCTAGACAGCACATGGCTGCCTTACAACGTGACTTCTTTTTCCCTTTAAGTTATCATCTCTCTCCCAGTCAGATTCAAGGTTCTTGGAAGACAAAGGATGTGCATTTTTTCCCCTTCCATTTTTCTATTGTAGCACACAGAATCTGCTGCCCACACTCATGCTCAGTCAATGATGAATTAATTCTTGAGCATAAATTTACCCAACGACTATACCCCTGACCTCCGCAGTCTTTCACAGAGATATAGGAAAGCAATCTGAACAACTTTCCCAGCTGTTTGACGGTGGGCTTGAATTACAAGTATAGTAAGCGATGCTTTCCAACAGACTAAGAAGTGATCTTAAATGTTGCCTTGCTACTCTGAATACCAGATATGAAAGGTATGAATGAGTGGCCAATTCTTTTTTTTTTTAAGATTTTATTTATTTATTTGACAGAGAGTTAGAGAGAGCAAAAGTAAGTAGGCAGAGCGGCAGACAGAGGGAGAGGGAGAAGCAGGCTCTCCACTGAGCAGAGAGCCTGATGTGGGGCTTGATCCCAGGACCCTGGGATCATGACCTAAGCGGAAGGCAGCTGCTTAACCGACTGAGCCACCCAGGTGCCCCCCTCCTTTTTTTAAGAAGTATTTATTTGAGAGAGAGAATACACACATGTATGCCCAAGCAGGGGGAGGGGCAGAGGGGCAAGGAGAAAGAGAATCTCAAGCAGACTTCCCGCTGAGAGCAGAGCCTGATTTGGCGGGGCAGGGGCGGGAGGGAGGGAGGTTTTCCAGATCCCACAGCCCTGAAATCATGACCTGAGTGGACATCAAGACTGGGACACCCAACAAACTAAGCTACACAGACACACCATAAAGCCAATTCTATGTAAAATTTTAAGGCATACTTCATCAAACAGCTAAAATAATAGTTATTAAAATAAAGAAAATTATAATCGGTCTATACATTGTATAAAATTTAGATATAAAGATATTGATGCAGCATTCAAGATTCCCCACCCCACCAAAAGCTTAAAAAGTTCTCAAAATGAAGTTTTTAAAGCTAAATATCTTAAAAAATATTTTTCATTACATGCTCGTTTTCAATAAAAGACAAAAATATAGCTCCTATCAAGCATATAGAATTAAAGTCCCAAACAAGGATATCTGAGTAGCTCAGTCGGTTAAGCATCTGCCTTCAGCTCAGGTCATGATCCCAGGGTCCTGGGATGGAGTCCCACATCAAGCTCCCTGCTCAGCAGGGAGCCTACTTCTCCCTTTGCCTGCAGCTCTCCCTGCTTGTGCTCTCTCTCTCTCTCTCTCTGACAAATAAATAAATAAAATCTTTGAAAAAATAAAAACTGAAATCCCATACAAATAAGACATCTGGAAAATAAGGGAACACAATGGAGGGGGGAGGGAAAGAGAGATTATAAAAATGGTATTTTATATGATTCCAATCTTAGAAAAAAGACAGATGTGATGAAAGAAGAGCTAAAAAAAAAAAAGTAATAAGCATGTTTTAGAAAAGAAGGTTGAGAATGTATATTGGTATTATCTTGTTAGAGAGAATAGAACATTGTTCTCAAAAGCCTTAAACCAGTCAATCATATTTAGTTAATAATTACAAATTGCCTAAAAATTATGATAGATTTTAATCATATAAATATTCCTAACATTTTTATTTGTAATAATAAAGTATTCAAAGCAACCTAAATATCCAAGAGAAGGGGAATTGGGTGTTTTGTATAATGAAAACATATAATGGAAACAATTATTTCCATTGTATAACGGAAAATGTATTTATTTTTATAGACCACCATGAGGAAATGCTTATTCCTAACAGGAATTCCTAAACAGGAATTTTTTAACAGCAAGAGGTAAGGATGTTTTATTTCCATCCGTGCATCTTTATGTAACTTCTAATATAAACATTTCTATCTTTCATCAGGCAGGAACGACAGGTGGAAAGGAATGAGTCAGCCATCTTGATGCCCTGGACATTCCTGTCATTCATCTGTTCAAGGTTCCCTCTCCTTCATGAGATTACTGATTCTCTTTTACCCCTATTTCCATACCCTGGTCATCCTTCATGGATAGTCTTCCTTGTGAACTTACTGGGTATCTTTTAGTTATGGTATGTTCTTCTACAAACTGTACTGTTCTTTCTAAAATTTTATTTATTTTATTTTTATTTTATTTGTTTTATTTTAATAAATAATACTGGGTTATGTATACCCTTCTCCCTTTTTCCACTGTGCATTATGCTTCAAGGTGGACCCATACTGCCGTGGTGTGTGTGTGTGCATGGTTCTGTGTGTATATATTTCCCAAACACACATCAGATGCATTATATAGGCAATACTACATTCCACTAGAGCAGAGTATTATGCTTTTATACTTTACCACCACTTTTATTGTTTTCTAATTACTTGGTTTTCTAATATGAGCAGGTATTATTGGATAATAAGAAACATCAGCTTCAGAATAGATGGATCATGATGCTGAATAATTTGATGACTCAAGTTCATCTAGAGTTTAAACATTTCAGTAAAAGTAAATCAAGAGACCATCCCTGCATGAGGTCAAGGCTCTTATCTACTGTAATAACATTTCTAATGTGTAGCATATAAATCCTTAATAAATATGAGTTTAGCATATGCATGCAAGGACAAAAAGCAGTGAATGAAGAGTCTGGAAGAAAGGAGGGGGTTGTCTGAAGGTCAAACAGCACATGAGAAAGAAGATTGAGATTTATGAATGTATTAAGCAAGCCTTTCTTTAACCTCTGATAATCAAGAACAAACAATTCCCTTAGCACTTAAGAAGCCAAGTAACATTACACAACAGATAGAAGTACAGGCTTTAGAGTTCTATAGCCAATATTTAAAGAGCAAGGATATTGGACAGAGTTATGTTGACAAACTCAAAATACCTTGGGAAAATGTAAATTCACTGTTTTATTTTTATGGTATTTTATCTGACACATATTTCTGACAATTTCATCTCATAAAATCTATCCTAAATACTGGAAGCATTCACTTTCCTCTGAATGAATTTCACTGTTTTGTGTAAGTTTAAAATGCACACATTATCATTTGAATGATTATAAAAACTAAAAACTAAAAACTAACTAAAACTAAAAAAATAAAAACTAACTAAAAACTTAGTCTTTGAATAAGATCATTTATGCCCTAAAAATTGTGAAGATACCTAACTATATTAAGTATAATTTCTATTTATTATTGAGGAAACAAAGAGCTATTAACATTTCCATTGAGGATTTCTCATTCAAACTACAGCAGAGAATAAAAGATCCTATTACACATTCCTGCCTTAGTAACTAAAATATAACTAATTTAATGAGGGTAGAATTATCAAGAAACAAAATCAAGTACATCCAGTTTAATGGAGAAGCCAAAAGCAGAGGTGTTTATTACCAAGATTTCCAAAACCAAAACAAATTGTATTTGTCACAGTCATTTTCTGTCAAGTGACAGAAACCTGACTCAAAGTATGTTAAATAAAAAGGCCAGGATCTTCTTCAATATTGACCTCAATTTCCAAAATGGCTCCTGGCTTTCTTGAGGGTATGAATTCTACCAAGTTCCATCACTGTTGTGGCTTGATCACACTGACTCATGCTCTCACACCTCTAGCAAGGAAAGTGGGACCACATAATTGGCAGTCCTACTTGAACCAAATGGAATTAGAGAAGCTAAAATCACAAAGGGAGAGAGGATGTGGATCAGGCAAAAGGGAGCAGTCAACAAAACAAAGAGGCATCCCATGGAATGGGAGAGGATATTTGTAAATGACACTACAAAGGGCTGATATCTAAGATCTATAAAGAACTTCTCAAACTCAATACACACAAAACAGATAATCATGTCCAAAAAATGGGCAGAAGACATAAACAGACACTTCTCCAAAGAAGACGTACAAATGGCTAACAGACACATGAAAAAATGTTCATCATCATTAGCAATCAGGGAGATTCAAATCAAAACCACATTGAGATACCACCTTACACCAGTTAGAGTGGCCAAAATCAACAAGAAAGTAAACAACAAATGTTGGAGAGGATGTGGAGAAAGGGGAACCCTCTTACACTATTGGTAGGAATGCAAATTGGTGAAGCCACTTTGGAAAACAGTGTGGAGATTCCTTAAGAAATTAAAAATAGGGCTGCCTTAGGACCCTGCAATTGCACTACTGGGTATTTACCCCCAAAATACAGATGTAGTGAAAAAGAGGGCCATCTGTACCCCAATGTTCATAGCAGCAATGGCCACAGTCACCAAACTGTGGAAAAAAAACAAGATGCACTTCAATGGATGAATGGATAAGGAAG
Source organism: Mellivora capensis (assembly GCA_004024625.1). Classification (NCBI taxonomy): domain Eukaryota; kingdom Metazoa; phylum Chordata; class Mammalia; order Carnivora; family Mustelidae; genus Mellivora; species Mellivora capensis. The sequence continues at coordinate 15,022 of PISX010031353.1, forward strand.
ATGTGGTCCATATCTACAATGAGTATTATGCCTCCATCAGAAAGGATGGATACCCAACTTTTGTATCAACATGGACGGGACTGGAGGAGATTATGCTGAGTGAAATAAGTCAACAGAGAGAGTCAATTATCATATGATTTTACTTACTTTTGGAGCATAAGGAATAACACTGAGGACAATGGGAGACGGAGAGGAGAAGTGAGATGGGGGAAATTGGGAGGGCGAAATGAACCATGAGAGACTGTGGACTCTGAGAAACAAACTGAGGGTTTTGGAGGGGAGGGGAGTGGAGAGTTGGGTGAGCCTGATGGCTGGTATTAAGGAGGACATATATTGCATGGAGCACAGGGTATGGTGCATAAACAATGAATTTTGAAGCACTGAAAAATAAAATAAAATGGAAAAAAAAAACTTTCAAATGCCACTCACACAAATTAATTTTCATTATGAAGGAGATAAATACTTTTGTTTGAAATTAAATGTGTATGACTACTGAAATTAGGAAGAAATTCAGAATTTTAAAGCCTATTTTCAAAACACAAGTTAATTCTTTGTCATTCAGAAGACTGCTTCCAATGACTGAGGGCTTTTTAAGGTTTGAGCAAGTATAAAAATAACGTGACTCCTGCTTATAAGTGGTTTCCCTGCCAAATAATGTATGAAATCTAAGTAACCTGGGCAGCTCACTACCCAGACTCCCTTCTCATCTCCCATTTCCAACTCAAAGGATAAATAAGATAGTTTTAAGGGTGGAATGAGACACAGTTTCATTCCTTTTTGGAAAGAATACAAGTGAAATCATTTGACTGTCTTATCAAAACTCTCCCACTGGTGGCTTTGTCTAGGCCAGAAGCTATTTCATGAACTCTCCTATTAAAAAAAAGCCCTGGGGGAAGAAACTTAGGGTAGCTCTATCCAATAGGGAGCAAGAAAAGAGGTTCCTGGTCCAAGAGTCTGCAAAGATCGGACTCCTAATAAGGTAGATGTTAACATCTTTTTTTTTTTTTTTAGATTGTATGTATTTATTTGAGAGAGGGAGAGAATAAGCAAAGGGGAGGAGTAGAGAGAGATAGGGAGAAGCAGACTCACCACTGAGCAGAGAGCCCAAGGCAGGGCTCCATCCTAGGACCTGAGATCACGACCTGAGCTGAAGGCAGACTCTTAACCAACTGAGCCACCCAGGCTCCCCAGATGTTAACATCTTATGCAGTGTAACCATGGAGGTAACATCCTATCACCTTTGCTGTGCTCTCCTGGTTAAATTCAAGTCAAAGGGCATGTCCATACTCAAAAAACAGAATACACAAGGGCAAGAATTCCAGGAGGTGGAGAGAAGTGGGATCCACCTTAGAATCTGTCCACCCCAGGCAAGGGGTGGAAATAGAAGTATAGGAACACCGTTTCCTCATCTTTCATGCTCATGATTACATTGATATTGTCAAACTTGAAATATGGACATGGAAAACTAGTAACCCCAACCCAATCACTCTACTAATTTTTTATGACCCTAAAATACTTTTAAAAATAGCTTTCATGGTGAAGAAACACTTAGCAAGCCTCAATACTCGCTTCTGTTTCTACTGTCTAGTTACTGTCTATCACATTGAAGTAAAAAGAAATTTAGAATCTTGATTGGAAATCTCATGTGCAACATAATTCCATGGTTACATTTTTTATCTTTCTATCCAAATATATTTAATAGATCAACTTTCAAATAACTCATTTTTTTTCTTTCATTTTAAATTTTTAATGAACACATTTTTTTTTATTTTTTAAAGATGACTTATTTGAGCGAGAGAAAGAGAGCACAAGTAAAAGGGGTAGAGGGAAAGAGAGAAGAATCTCAAGCAGGCTCTTTGCTGAGCACAGAACCTGGCAAGGGTCTCCATTTCAGGATCCTGAGATCACAACCTGAGCTGAAACCAGAAGTTGGACACTTAACCCACCATGCCACCCAGGTGCCCTGACCATGTACCATTTTTATAAAAATTTCCTAAATTATGTCTGTATCATTACCTTTAGCATTATCATTATCACAGAATCTCTGGCCTACTCCTTCCCCTTACAAGGACCCTTGTGATTACATTGGGTCCACCTGGATAACCCAGGATTATCCCCCCAAATCAAGGTCCTTTATCACATGTGCAAAATCTCCTTTACCATGTAAAATAACATCCTTACAAGTTATATACAATATCCAAACAAGTCCCAGATATTAGGCTATGGACATTTTTGTGAGGACTTGATTGTGACTACCATATGTTGCATTCAGGTTCTTTTTTTTTTTTAATTTTTTTTTATAAACATATTTTTATCCCCAGGGGTACATGTCTGTGAATCGCCAGGTTTACACACTTCACAGCACTAACAATAGCACATACCCTCCCCAATGTCCATTACCCCACCCCCCTTTCCCGACCCCCTCCCCCCAGCAACCCTCAGTTTGTTTTGTGAGATTAAGAGTCACTTATGGTTTGTCTCCCTCCCAATCCCA
>PISX010031354.1:0-16876 GCA_004024625.1 Mellivora capensis
TTCATAAAATATACCTGGATAAGGTGCACCTTTTGTTGGTTACCCCAACAAATACACGATGTTGTTAGCTCTTTATGGCCTGGTCTATTACATAGTCTAGATATATACTGTTCTTTGTAAGAGGTAGATTGTAACTTCTAAGTTACATACCTAAGTCACAGACCTAGGTATGTGAGTACTGGATTTGACTAAAACTGTTAAAGGTAGAAATGGTTAACTGCCAACATACTATTTTTTTAAAAGTTTTATTTATTTTTTTATTTAATATTTTATTTATTTATTTACTTGACATAAGAGGTAGTGCAAGAGAGAGAGCACAAGCTGGGGGAGCTGCAGGCAGGCAGAGGGAGAGAGAGAGAGAAGGCTCCCCTCCAAGCAAGGAGCCCGACCTGGAGCTCAATCCCAGGACCCTGGGATTGTGACCTGAGCCGAAAGCAGCTGCTTAACAGACTGAGCTACCCAGGTGCTCCTGTGCCAACATATTATTAAATGGGAAATATTGAGTACATATACATTTATAAAGGGTTTGGTCTTAACTCTTTGAATGATAAAGTTTAATATTTCATCAGAAAAATAGAATTTTAGAAGAAAAATCTGTAATTCAGGAGTCAAAGCATATGAAAAATATTTGCTACAAATGTAAAGACAACATTGCTGTTTGTAGATAAAAATACTGAAAAACAGTTACTTTAAATACATTAATATATTTTAGTGATATGAATGCTAAAATGAAAAGTTCAATGGGGACAAAAAGACCTGAGTTAGAATCACAGATCTGTCTGTAACATGCTTGCATAAAACTTTGCAACTTAATTAACTTCTCTGTACCCCAGGATTATTATTATTATTTTAAATGGTAATGAGGAATCTCACCTCAAACATTTGTTGTGAGTAAATCATGAGTTCATGTAGAAGAAAAGTCCTGGTGTCTGATGAATGTGTAAAAGCATGTGTTTGTTTCCTCTCACAATGATATAATGCTGCCTTAAAGTCACTTTTTAATTTAAAAAATCATAAATATGGGGCCCCTGGGTGGCTCAGTCAATTAAAGCATCTGACTTTAGCTCAGGTCATGATTCCCACTAAGTCTGCTTGTCCCTCTCCTTGTGTTCTTTCCCCACTTGTGCTCTCTCTCTCTCTCAAATAAATAAATAAAATATTACAAAAAAATCATAAATACAGGAAAGGTAAAATTAAATTAAACTGAAGAGATTTAAAATAATCCCATATATGAGTATATAATACAAAATAGATTATTAAAATGCAAGCACACACAAATAGTTGCTTTATTTTCAAATTCTTAGGATGGATGCCTGGACACCCCACCTCGAATTCCTATTGGCTCCTAGCAACAAGGCCTTTTCCATCTGCTGGCTCTTGGGTGAACTACCCAGGGGGCTGAGTTGACATGGACTCTCATGAGGATGGGTCAGAATGTGGTTAGATAACTTTTCTCCATATCATTCTGTATATTGTCATTAGAAATGATTAATGAAATTATGTATTTTTATGTCAATTTTAACTATAACACATAAAGTGAATAAAATATTATTTATTACAAAAAATTAAAGAGACCATAACTTCAAATTTTGAATTCAGGTTTTTTATTTTTTAATTTTTTTATAAACATATAATGTATTATTAGCCCCAGGGGTACAGGTCTCTGAATCGCCAGGTTTACACTCTTCACAGCACTCACCATAGCACATACCCTCCCCAATGTCCATAACCCCACCACCCTCTCCCTATACCCCTCCCCCCGGCCCCCTCAGTTTGTTTTGTGACATTAAGAGTCTCTTTTGGTTTGTCTCCCTCCCAATCCCATCTTGTTTCATTTATTCTTTTCCTACCCCCCTACCCACCCCTCCGTTGAATCTCCACTTCCTCATATCAGGGAGATCATATGATAGTTGTCTTTTTCCAATTGACTTATTTCGCTAAGCATAATGCCCTCTAGTTCCATCCACGTTGTCACAAGTGGAAAGATTTCATTTCTTTTGATGGCTGCATAATATTCCATTGTATATATATATATATATATACCACATCTTCTTTATCCATTCATCTGTTGATGGACGTCTAGGTTCTTTCTATAGTTTGGCTATTGTGGACATTGCTGCTATAAACATTGAATTCAGGTTTTTATTTGTACGGTTTCCCTCTTGAAAGTTGCAATTCAAGTCTGTTGGAATATTGTATTTGTGGAATTTATATTTGATGGGTATAGTTTTATAGATTTGTGTCAAATCTGGAATGGATTAGAGAATAGTTGGCTCTATCAATACTGAAACTGTCTTTCTCATAGATGGTAATATACTGGTTCTATTAGGTACATGGATATGTAAAGAACTAAAATTTCCATGACACTTTAAATGAAAATAAAGTGGGAGCACTCTCCTACCAGAAACCAATAAAAACATGAGGTTGATTTAGACCTCTTGCAGACAAATTCATATCCAGAGTAACTGTTCATTTTATTAAGTACAAAATGCTGCCTCTTCCATAATGGAAAATGGTCCATTATAATCAACATGCCTTCAGGTAGCTGGCCAGTCACCCCAGGAAAATGGTGTCTTATTGGGGGTTCACTGTTGGTTGGTCTTTGCTGCTGACAGATTGATTAGGCACTCAGCAGTTAGCCTTGGTGAGTGAAAATCCATGTTGCTGAAACCATGCATAACTTCCATTCTTGCCACCAGTGCTAGTTTGTTCATCAGCCCAGTGGGTAATAACAGAGGTGGCTACGAAAAGAGGACAACTTGTGTCCACAAAATGGATCATCCAAATCACTTGATTATTAAAATTCTTCCTGCTGGGTTCACCTTTGGTAAGTATTTACAAAGGACACAAACATCTTCGTTTTTTTTTTCCAAGTCAAAGCCATTCCACAGAACTCTTGCCCAAATTTCTTTGTCACATATTCTCCAGTCATGCTCCTTCCAAGTCCCTGACTAACCAGTCAAGCATAAATCATAACATAATCAATACAGTAATTGTGCATCCGGCTATTTCTCATTCGAAACAAAATGAATAACCAGTAGTCCTGCCTGAAGTTCTGCCCACTGTGGTGACTTCTCTGCACATCATCTTCAGCAGGATCTCAGAAATTGCTATCCACCTTCAGGTGGTGCCTGAAATCCAGTAGAACTGATCTGTACCAGGTTGAAGTCTTCTCTTTCTCTGTCAACTGGTTGTAGGGAGCTCTCCATGAAATTCTAAGTGTAGGCTGGGAGAGGGCAGGATTTTTAACAAAAATGAAAAAGATGTTATGGAAGAATTTCATACTAAAGGTATTGCTTGGCAATACACAAGAAGGGCAAAGGGCTTTCATATTGGGCTGAGCAGAGAAGTTTTTTATGGGAAGGAATTAGTTCAAGAATGCTAAGAGCTCAGTGGGATATCAGTAAAAATACTAATAAAGATAGATTATTATAAAGAGTCATCCTTGAATTTTGATTGAGGAATCAGATATTTAGGCAGGCATGCATGTGGATAAAAGTCAATTAACCAGTCAGGCTCTCCAATATTTCTCAGATTCTCTGACAGCAGTGTTTAAAGGAAACTGTGTTTTGTAAGAGCTAAAGGAGTTTATATGATGGAGAACTGAGTGGGGATTGGAAGCTAGAAGAAATTCTGAATTAGGTATAGAACTACAGAGATTAGTTTGGACTCTTGTCACAAATAGTCAAGAGGTCCAGAAATATATGCCACAGCCTCAGCATTTGGAGATCTTGGAAAATGAGAAAAATGTGTCAAAGCTATAAATTGAGAGGTGATCCTTGCAGAAGAATTGAAATGAACTCCAGTATCCTCAGTTGGCTTTTATTTGCTTTTTTCAGAGGAACTGAACAGAATGCTAACTGCAGTTAAGGTACCAAAAGGAGAAGAGACAAGGGTTTACAAATGAAATAATGGGATAAAGATTTAATTAAATCTTTGCAAATTCTTCCTTGCCACATGTGATGCTCTGCCGATGGTTCATGGTAGGCATTGAGCTGCCAAGCCTCATGATACTCATCACTCCAATCACGAGTTCATGGGTCTTGTATTGCCAACAAAAACTGTATACTGTCATATGCTATTTGACCCAAATTCTGTTGGCTATAATAGTATTATAATTCTGTATTAACTGATTTATATGACTTATCATGCAATGGATTATTAATAAATTTTAAATGATGAAGTAATTGACAAGTAATTTTACTTACTAAAATTTGAAGGGTAAACTTGTGTCACTGAGATTTAAATTCAACTGTTAAGCTCACCAATATTCAATTTTGTGATTTAAGTTACAATTTTCTAGAAAGGATGATTAGTGCATCAAGTATAGATGGAATGGTCCATACTCATTAAAGAACACAAATATTTCCAAGTGACTTATTTGAATTTTAAATTTAACTCTATGTCCCAATATAAGAAGGGAGGTGTTGACATTTTTTTAACCTCTCCATTGTTTTATATCATTGCATTCTAAAATACACAACTCATAGAGGAATACAGTTTTGCAAAAGATTCAAACAATATCCACATTGACAGATAAAGTAAATTGTGACCATCCTCTTGGTTCCCAAGTTACGGCCTTCATTCTCATTTCTTTTTAGAGGGATGCTACTGTTAACAGTTTGATGTGTATACCTTCAGAATTTGGGAAGGTGCTGATATTTTTAAGCTTCAGTTATCTTTATAGCTCTTTTTCTAACCTATGAACCATAAACAAAAAGTAATTAATGATATGGAGACTGAAGTTCAAAATTGTTTTTTACATGATTTAAAATTGTAGCCTCAAGCTGAATGTTTATATTTTTATTAAATATGTATATGTGCCAAAAATAAAGATAATAGCTGTATGTTTACTTATATTGTTGAAAAGCAAAGGAGTTATGTGACATTAAGCAAGTTGATTAAAGCCTTTGGGCCTCTGTTTCCAAATGTTTAAAATAGGGATAATAAGATACTTCTCTTATAGGGTTATCCTCAGTATCAGAGCAATTAATATTCGTGAAATGCTAAGAAGTGTGTCTAACAAATGTTAAGTACCAAATGCATTAAAACAGATAAACAAATAGGGGCACCTGAATGGTGCAGTCATTTGAATAGCTGACTCTTGGTTTTGGCTCAGGTCATCTCAGGGTTGTGAAATTGCTGAGCACAGAGTCTGCCGGGATTCTCTTTTCCTCTTCCTCCCCACCTCCAATGAATACATCTTTTAAAAAAAGACAGACAAACAAATAAATTACTTGAAGATGCTTTTTGGTCTCAGGTATTTACTTAGCAAACCAACAACACTCAATTTACCAAAATCAAAATAAACCATACTTTGTATATTCTATGATACTATGGTGTCAATATACTACTATGATATACTTATTATATTGTACAAAATATGAAAATACTTTGCAATGATTTATAAACCAGTTTCTTAACATCTATCTTTTCTAAATGTAACTTATATAACATAATATTAACTTGGGAAAAAAAAGACATGGTAAAATAAAGTAATTAAGAATGTTTTCTTTAATTAGAAATGTTAAACCCAATTAATTTCCCTTCGTGGGGGAAATTAGAGTTGATAAAAACTTTTACTACTCTTTATTAATTTGGGAAGGAAGAAAGGAGACTTTTTGTTTATCATATACTTGTTTATTTACATTTTTATCCTTAATAGATAAGACTATATTATTGTGCATGTTTTAAATGCCATAAAATTTGATCACTGTTCTACATAAAGGATATCTTTTAATACAATAATATAATCCCTCAAATTAATGCAATAATCTAATACATCCATTAACTATTCCTGACAGAATGTTAGTCTCATTTCCTTTCTACTTAATCAATCAAATTTTGCTCACAGTAAGGATATTTATATATACCTAAATGTTTTATGCAGAAGGCCTATCTGATCACATTTCTAGGGATCTATTTGAATGAAGGATCAAAGTGCCTTCAGGGAATAGGTGAAGAGAAGAAAAAAACATGGTTCACAAAGTTTGCTGAGCACAATGGGCCAGTTATAAGAAGGGAGGTTACTTTTAAAAGCTTTTGATGTGCTATAACTTTAAACTTACATCAAAATTGCAAGAATAATACAATAAATTTTCATTCACTTTTTACAATCTTACAATTTTTAATAGTTTGTCTCATTTGTTTTGTAATTCTATTTCTAAATTTACATGCATGTTCATATTTAGTTTTCAGAACCATATAAGAGCAAGTTGGAAATATTGTGCCCCTTTATCCCTAAATAATTCAATTTGCATTTTCAAGAAAAGAGGGAAATCTCTTACATAACCAATTTTTTAAATTGGAAAACTCAACATTCAAATAATACCATGAGACAGTTTAGAGTTTGTATTTAAATATCAGTTTTCCAAACAAACTTTATGGCTTATAGGCCATGTTTTACTTTCAGGATCCCGTACAGAATCACACAGAATTTAGCTGTGCTATTTCTGTAGCTTCCTTTAATATAGAACAATACCACAGTCATTGTTTCTCTTTCTTAACCTTGACATTGTTGAAAAATAAAGGCAAGTTATTTTGTACAATGTCGCTAAACTGACTTTGTCTGATGTTTCCTAATGATTAGATTCACATCATGCTCTTCATTAGACATACCACACCAATGATACTGTGATTTTAGTTTTGATCACTTGGTTAAGGCGATGCTCACAGGGTTCCTCTTCTTTAAAGTTAAATAATAAGTACATTAACCAACAAGCATGCTGGAGCTGTCTAATTTGAGATTATATCAATACATTGTTCTTCATCAAACTTTAGCTTAAATTTGAGGATTTTCACGTATATATATATATACACACACACATATATATGTATATATACACACATATATAATATGCATGTTATATATTATATATGCAAAATATACTACATATCTTACATATTAAAATGTAATGTATATTAGAGAATCCTCAAATAAGATAAATTAAATGTACTAATATATAACATAAGTATTATATATAATACATAACATATAAGCATATTAGAAAATCCTCAAATTAAATATATAAGTGTATATATGTAAAATATTATATTCTATAAGGAAGATCCTTCTTTTCTTTTTGTTTAATGAGTTATACAATACACTGTGACATTATTTACTTCAATGCTCAATTTATAAGGAACATTATTATGAATAGAACTTAGTATTTACCCCCAAATTATTTTCTTCCCCATTTTCCATGGACTATATTTGACTCTAGGTATAAGACTTTGCAAATGATAGCTAAAAGAATTTAGTGATACTGGTTTCCCCCCATCAGAAAGTAGAGCATTCCTATGAAAACTTTCATAAGTCTAAATGGCATAAAGTGAAGAGTATCCCTCTTTCAGAGGATTCCCATCATGGCACTTCACTTAATGAAATTTGTACCTGTTTTTGCTAGCTGAAAGAAATCCTGAAGATTTTTTTTTACAAAATATCCCCTCACCATACTAATGTAGGTCTTTCCTAAAATCAAGGTAGCATAATGTGAACATTCAGAAAGCAGGGATACCTGTGTTTGAAAGAATAAAGGCAATATATCTTGACCATTTCACTGAAAGAATATTTCCAAAGGCTGTAGAAAAGAGCTCTGGCTTCGAAAGAGAAAGAGATGATGAAGATGAGATGAGGTCATTGCACACCAAAGGACATGAGGCTGATATCTTGGATAGTAATAAGGGTACCATTAGACAATGGTACTAGCTCCTTTGACATCAAGCTTTGATTGCCATGAAACAAATATGGAGAAACATTTACTGTACATACTTCTGGAAATCACCTGAACTCCATTAATAGTGGCACCTCTAGCAATCATTGCCATTACTGCCATTTGTGGGCCTTTGCGGTCACTGCCATTTGACTATAAACTGTGAACATAGTGAACTAAATAAAACAAGAGAGAAGAAAATCAGAGGCAGACAGTAGTCGTATTAAGTAACTCCAAAGTCTAAAATTCTACATTTATGCAAATATGATACCAACAAACAAATGAAAAAGGAAACATCAAAACATTTGCAAAAATCAGCAATTTGGTTGTGAAACATATTGTGTAACCATTTTGTGAAAACATACGTTTTTTAATCAAAGAAGCCATTGCCTCAAGCTCCACTTTCTGCAAAACTACCTGAAAACACGAAAGCTTTTACAAATATTTTTAACTAGCTTGGATTTAATCAGCATGAATAATTTTAGTTCAGATAAGATGTTGAAAATAGGGAATAAGCTACACTGAAGATTTTTTTTTAATTCATTGAATTCTTTTTTTTTCTTTTCCTAAGATATTCTCTTGACATAATGAAAAAATGCATGACTAATAAGTGGTCTTTTTAAAGTGCCTTTTGCCTTTAATCAGTATTGTACTAATTATGTTTCTGAGTATATAATTGTCTGCTTTCCTTTAAAGGAAAAAAAAATCAGCTTTCATGAGACAAAGATTTTGTCCTCAAATGTGAAAAAAAAAACAATTTCTTTAAATTCCTCAAATTATAATCATATAGGTTTCTTTGCAAACCATAATTACACAGTGTCCCTATAATTTCTCTCAGTACAGATTTAGCTCAAGTCATGTGTATGATCATTGTAGAGCAATAATACAATAGTTTCTCCTCACGTGATTCTATTGTGGCTAAGATTCCATGGCCCACAGTTGCAAAGAAGTCATGGGAAGCCAAGAAGCTGGAAAAACCAAGGACATGGGAGTTATTATTATTATTTTTTAAATTAACAGTTCTGCAAGCCACACTTACATTCAATACTTGCATCTCTTATAAAAATACCCTCTTAGTGTGCATACTTTTCTGAGTTCCTTTATATACAAATCTTTTATTTTAATACCAAGTTTTGTTTTTTTTTAATACCAAGTTTTTGAAGCAACTATGGAAAATAAAGAATTTTGGGTATAAAAATACTTGCAGCATTTCTTATTTTCCTTCATTGAATATACTTATATAATGTCTTAAAGAAATATAGACTCTAAGAAAAGCACACTAACTTTCCTGAAAGAGCATGAGCTGCTTCATTAAAATAAGTTAAAAATTATATAAGCCTCCTGCAAAATTCATATTAAAATCTATTTTGTCATCTCTTTTTAGTTCTGTGTCATACCAGCAGGTGGCAGAATTAGGCACATAATTTCTGAGTCTTTGAGAAAGGCAGAAAAAATACTCCTTTTCAGTGTCTGGGGAAGGTAGTTATTTTAATTTCTGTTCATTCAGGTGACTCAACTCATCCAGCTCTATGCCTTAGCAGAGGCCCCTTCCTTGAACTAGTTGAGGCTATGATCACAGTCACAACTTGATCACAAATCATCACTGTGCTGCGATAATGTTCAGCCTTTACCATAAAGCAGGTCCAAAGCATATGGGCACATAAATCTAGATCTTTTTAATGCTAAGTTACACCAGGCACACTTTCGGGAGAATGATTCTCTTCATATGATGAGGAGTAGACTGAGGAAAAGACTGCCTTTTACAGTCAAAGGTTTTTTTGTTTTGTTTTGTTTTGTTTTTAGTGAGTTGAGCAGTTTGCCTTATTTTTGAATAAACTAGAGCATAAATGAATAGATTACATGACTTTTGGAAAATGATTAAAAGACTTAGAGTGTTGTCTTTTCCACTGAAATTCTCTCATATGTCCCTGCTTTTCTTTCTTCTGTCAACAAATGCACACATGTGTTGGTGGTAGAAACATTACAGATTTTCCTGTATTGAATGGGCTACATAATATCTCTATTTTCTTTTATATTTATATTCTCTGAGTTCTTTTATTAGGTCACTTTTCTTAAATGGATCCCCATCCCTCTATACCTTCCATGTAATCCTTCTGAAAAGTGCATAATCAAATCAGAATACAACATGATATACTAAACTAATATATAAATTGCTCTGATAAAAATATATTTAATAATTGATTGCTAATTAAAGGAATTGAGATAAATTACATTTTAGTATTACCAAGTTCTAAAATCTTTGCAAAAATTTGCCCAAGGATTCAAATGAGATGATGAGTTTAAAATGACTGGCACAGGGACACCTGGGTGGCTCAGTTGGTTGAGCAGCTGCCTTTGGCTCAGGTCATGATCCCAGCGTCCTGGGATCGAGTCCCACATCGGGCTCCTTGCTCGCCTGGGAGCCTGCTTCTCCCTCTGCTTCTGCCTGCCACTCTGTCTGCCCGTGTGTGCACGCTCTCTCTCTCTGACAAATAAATTAAAAAAAAATCTTTAAAATGCCTGGCACATAATCAATATGCATGCATTACATTTTAATATCCTTCTTCCATATTAAGTGTGTATTCAAAATTCTTGTTTTATTGGAGTTAAAAAATGGTCTTAAAATACCATGGAAAGAAGTTAGCCATATACTTTCTATGTTATAAAATAAAAGAACAATATCTTGAAAGGATTAACTAGAGGGCTGTTCAGGTGTTCACAATATTAGCAATTGCAATATAAGATAAATGCATATGGTAAGTAAAGAAAAACAGTGTGAAGATTTACCCAGTGGTCATTGTGAGGAGGTTGGGGTAAGAAATGCATAAAGTAATGAAAGACCAGTACACAAGAGAACAGCAAAGCACTAGGATGAGGATATTATAACATAAACTTTTAATGGATTTCTTATGGGTCACAGCACAGAAGGTAGAGATATTTTCCTCAATTTAATTAAACAAAAGGTCTGCGTCATAAAGTAATATATCAATTATCACCCAATCTACAGAAAGAAGGATGGGTATTGAGACCTTTGTGGAAACAAGTAAAAGCTGCTGTTGTTTCCTTTCCTTTGCCAATGTCACCATTCTTGATAATATGTAGCTCTGTATTCATGCATTTACTTTGTATTCTGGTTTTCATCCCTGTAATTTCAGCCAAACAGTATTTAAATTTCAGCTTGAACTTATTTCATGTGAATTTGTTTCATAATAATAATGACATTAGCATTATTAAAACTTCCTGTTACTCCTATATTATAATATAGTACTATAATGATTAGCAAAATAACAATATTATTAGCATGCAAGAGCCATAGTTCTAATTTTAGTTTTAGTTTTATGAACGTTATATAGTTCAATTCTTGCAGCAGCCCTATTGGGTAGCACTGTTGTTATCCCCATTTTACAGTCAAGGCTTGTGAGCACAGAAAAATGCAGAACCTTGACCAAGATCACACAGCCAAAGGAGAACAAAAAATTGAATATAGACTGAATCTTCTGTTCTGTCAAAGGAAATCTCAGTAGTTCTGATGCTATGTTTGTAGGAATTATTGGCAGGGCATCTTTTGTTATACCTGATACTCTGAGACTGCTTCCAAAAGAGTTAGGCAGTCATCACAGTAGAATTTGCAGTCAGTGAGGGCAGAAGTAAAGGAGAGATTAGCAGGAGGAACAGAAAGGAGGTCACGGTTGCCTCACGTGGAAGAAGAGTTATAAGACAAAAGCATGAAGCAGATGACTGCCAAGACAATGAACTCCATTTTTTCCTCTGTTCTACCCCTGGAAAATGGCTGGGCCATTTGATCAGGAAGAAAGAAAAGAATCATTGTCAGTCTTAATCATATGGTAATCTGACAAGGCAAGCTGTGAAATGTGACTTCTGAACCAGCATGTAATTGGTTTTATAAATAATAAGAAAAAAACTTGCCGTGGTATAAACTCTATCAGAATAACCATGCTATATTTAATCCATGTCACATTCTGTCCTAAAGTCACTTTATATACATTTTTTCTACATTTTTTATACATTTGGAGAAGTAGTGATTATTGTTTTTCTGCATCAGAAATGTGGTTTCTGAAGACAAAAAATAATTTTTAAAACTTCCTTTTTTTATTTCATCATTTTTCCCTAAATTTTCTTTTTTTTTTTTTAAATTTCTAATGTCAGACTTAAATAATCCCTCAAAGGAATATAGAAATCAAAGAAAGTCTCGCTGGCATTTGAGAGTATCTAAATGCCAGAGGATATAAGAATAATGCCTAAAGTTGGTATTTACAAAACAGTGTATGATTGTTTTTAAATTTTTGCTTGAGCTGGCTTGCAAAACTTTTGGGAATTCCAAGTCCCTTTAGGTTCCTAGAGACACTTGATTTTAATAATTTCAAGCCTAGCAGATTTGACCTTAAATATTTCCCATTTACTTACATCTAAAATATTTCTTCAATAACTTAAACCTATCAACATAAAGATTTTCAAGATAAGCATAGGTCAATATAAATACATTCCTTATAATGATTCTTTTTTTTATCAAGAAGGAGTGTGAACATATAAAAACAATTCGCAAGTGAAGAGGCACATTCAGATGAAATTCTTATGTCCATTAAAGTTCTTGCTCCAAGACTATCTGGGTTGCTCCAATCAAGTATTTTCATCAGATTTTTAAACACATTTCAGATATCATAGTAAACTTTCCAGGAGAAAATTAACAATTCATTAGATGGACTAAATCTATAATTATATATTATATATATATAATTATCAATAGATGTGCTAAATCTGTGTTTTAACCATTCCCTTTCTGTCTGGGCTCTAGTAGAATTATAGAAAATCTGGAAGGAATGAAGGCAAAGACCATAAAAATAAAGTATATAGATATTATTATAATCTTTATAAATACAACTTTAAAGAACAAATATTGATGTAGGACAAATGATAAAGGACAAATGTGATGCTACAGATGTAATTTAAAGAGGATAGGAAAAATACTACCTAGAACAAAATTTAAAGATCAAAAGGATTTTGTTTTCTTTAATGTAATTAAACCTATGCATGAATAGAACACTTATCACAATATACTGATATCAGATTTCTGCTGCAGGTAACTGATTTATCAAAAGAGTTTCTTTCTCTCACCTAAACACAACAATGCCTTGGTTTTGAGCAATCCAGGATGGACCATGTAGCTTGATGATGTCATCAACATATCTGTATCTTGTGTCTTTTTATTCTCCCTACATTCACATGGAGGTTATGTCCTCATATGCACAAAATGATCTGGGATCTCTACTTTGCTACCACACTCCAAACAGAAAGAATAAAGAAGGATAAAGAGAGAGAAAATGTGCATGCTAGCTGACTCTACCTTCAGTCAGGAGAACAATTAGGTTTTCTTGTAACCCAACCAGTAAACTCCACTCATATCTTATTTGTCACAAGTATGTTGCATTTCCATTCATTATTTCATGGAAAACTAGGAAACTGTTGATTTGGGCCCCTTACTTCTCCAAAGAAATTTAGGATTCTAGTAATAAAGAATAAGGAAATGATGGATGTTATGAAGGCATATTACTGGATTTGACTCAAAAATAGCTCTCATTTGTAAGATTAAAAATATAAACAGAATGTGAAAACAGCAAACAAATTCATAAATACCTGCATGTGATGAAAAACATAATAGATTTTGTATGTCTTGTTATGTAAGTCAATTTCTCTTTCTTTTTAATTGTCTCTTATCTTGATTTCATACTTGATTATAATAAATATTTTCTTCCTAATTTAAAAAATTGTTAGTCCTGACTTGTTGTAATTTTTGTTTTAGATACAAAGTAGGTAACATCTATTCCATCTAAAATAGTTTTCCCCCCCCTGGAGTATATCAATTATCTAATACTCTGTACATTCAAAAACATTGTATGTTACATTGGGTCACAATGAAAATACAGCATCAAACATGTTGCCATTTTAGTTACTTAATTTCCCTGAAACTTAGTTTCCTTAGACAAATTAAATTAAATACTAGATTATATGTTTTCATTTATCTATTTTACTTTTTTGTGGTAAGAATACTTAACTGTACATTATCATCTCAACACAGTTTTAAGTGTACAGTGTGTTTTCTATTTATAGGTACAGCAGTGTGCAAGAGATCTCTAGAATTTATTCATCTTACTATTGAAACTTTACGCCTTTTGATTAGTAATACTCCATTTCTTCCTCCCTCCAGCCTGTAGCAAACATCATTCCATTCTTTGATCCTATAAATTTGACTAATTGGATAAATCATATAAATGGAGTCATACAATATTTGCCTTTTTGTGACTAGCTTATTTTCTTGAGGTCCTCAATATTCATCCATGTCATATACTCCAGAATGTCTTTCTCTTTAAAAATTGAGTATTATTCCATTGTAGGTATATATGATTTTTTATGTGTCCATTCATCTATTGATGAGCATTTAGATTTCTTCCACATCTTGACTATTATAAATACTGCTGCCATGACTATTGTGAACAGAGCTAGTATCTATTTGTGATCCTGATTTCAACTCTTTTGGACACTAGACAGCAATGATTCATGAATTTGACACCAAAAACAAGAAGAGCACAAACAAAAATAAACAAGTGAGACCACATCAAACTGAAAAGATTCTGTACAACAGAGGAAATAAATCAACAGGGTGAAAAGACAACTAATAGAATGGGAGAACATATTTGTAAACTGTATATCTTGATGAAGTATGAATCTCCAAAATATGTAAGGAACACATGCAGCTCACTAGCTAAAAAAAATAATGACCCAATTTAAAAAATGTCTAAGGATTTGAGAAGTTATTTCTCTGAAAAAGACATACAAATGGCCGAGGATGTGGAGTAATTGAAACCTTTGAAGACTTTGGTGGGAATGAAAATCCGTGCGACTTCTGTGGAAAACAGTATGAAGGTTCATCCCCACCCCTCCAGAAAAAAAAAAAAATTAAGAGAACTACCTAATGATCCAGGAATCCCACTTCTGGGTATTTATCTAAAAGAATTGAATTGAATGTTGATTTATATTGAATGTGCTCAATGTCTCTGAAATCTTATTATTAATTATTCATTTTTGAATAACCAAACTCTTCTATCATGCTGTCAGTCCTCTATATACTTCTCTTGGGAATATTGTGACACCCTCCAAGAAAGCACATTAAGAGATTTATCTTCATGTCTTTGAAGAAAAACACAGAGACTTATTGAAGCTAAAATTCTGTACCAATCTTGAATATTACTATATCTCATGTTCATAAGAAAATATAAAAATACTATTTTACCTCTTGTTAGAGTCAGACATATAATAAATATTTGAAATGTTGAATATTAAGAAGAAAAAAGACAGGGATATGGAGAAAGAGAAGGAAACAAAAAAAAAAGAGTAGGAGAAAATGAGAAAAAAAAGTAAATAGTTTTAGGAATTTTTTTAAAAAAATTGTGTACTTGGATGATATTACAAATATTTAATTTTCAAAGTCATTATTTATATGAGCACAAAGGTCATCTTTTGTTTACTCTTGAATGGAAATTCTTAGTCTTGCAAACAAGACACTTCTTTCACTTTGCATTTTGACATGCACCTCTAAGCTTTTGAACACCCAACACTTTCAAAAGAATGTAAGCATTCATATTTCA
Source organism: Mellivora capensis (assembly GCA_004024625.1). Classification (NCBI taxonomy): domain Eukaryota; kingdom Metazoa; phylum Chordata; class Mammalia; order Carnivora; family Mustelidae; genus Mellivora; species Mellivora capensis. The sequence goes on from PISX010031354.1 coordinate 15,374, forward strand.
GCAAGGTTTTTAAAAATTTATGTGAATTTAATGCTTTATGAATTATGCCATACCTTTGTATGTTTTGTAGAATTTGCTTTTTTGAGGGTCTCATTTATTATTTCACATCACTGTTACTGTAACAACTGATTACTGTACTATTTAGTTTTATGGGTTTTTTTTATAAAGCTATCTCCAAATTATAGCATGTCTAGAACTTGTTGGATAATAATTTAACTTTCACTGTGAAGAAACAACGTATTAGTTCTATCTTGGCAGATTTATATTGGCTTCTTGTTTCAACTAGAGTTATCTCCAAGCTATTAATTCTGGAGGAATTTTATTTTTCTTTTGGTGATTAACTGGACTAGAATCCCCATATTTGTCAGGCTGTCCAGAGAAAAATATTATCTCTGCAACCTTACCTTTCTGATGAATGTTTTTGTGAATTATATTTTCAGATAGAAAATGCGGATCATTTCTAAATATTTCTAAATATTTTCTTCCTAATTTCTCTGAGCAAAATGCTTCTTTTTCTTGTATCTGGGAGATATAAGAATGTAATGTTTATTACATGTAATGTAATGTAATGTTATGCATGTTTATTCAAAATGGAGGCAGGACTAAGTGTCAGTTTTGTATCCTCATATATCATTCTGTTAATTTCTCTCTATTATTTTGTTCTTTTTACTGCTGTCCCAATTTTGACACGGATAGGTGCTCACTCAGTCTGTAGCTGTTCATCTTCTGGATATTTTGGACAAAGTGCCCTTGATAGAATGCTGATCCGTCTAAATGGATGTCAGCAGAGAAATTAATATTGGGCTGGGTTTATACCCCTTTGTTATTCCTTCCTATTTTTCACATGACACACAAAGGAAGACCAGGCACTTCAAACTTTACTGAAGTTTGAGGAAACATGAAATTATTACTTAGATAGCAAAAAAAAAAAAAAGGAATTACGTGTTAAATATCATTTATTTTATATTCTAAATAAATTGAATTATCTAAGTCAAACTATCATTCTCACAAATGCCTCCACTGCAGACTTTGAACTTTGTCTTCAGGCTTGCCTGACAACTCTCTGAAATCTTTTAACCTCAAAAGGTCCCACCTAACATAGAAACCACCCTCTTTTCAACTTAGCTTAAACACTGTAATTCCTTCATCTCACAGTACATTTCCCTTATTTGTTGCAGAATTTCTCTCAAGATACTCCAAAAAAGATTTTCAAAATGATAAAACGTACATGGATATGTATATCCAGATCACTTTATTCTTCCAGTAGGCCAGAAGGTAAATAATATGAAAGACAGATATACGCGAATACACAAAACAACCCCAGTCTGAACTACACACAGACGGACAGACAGACATACACACACACATACACACCAGTCTCAAAGAAAAATATTTTTTAATATAATAAGTACAATAGAATTCTCCAGATAGAGGACTTAACATCCGATTATAAGACCCCTTATCAAAATAGAATTAGTTCCTAAAATGAATGCTTGTCATGAA
>PISX010031355.1:0-17526 GCA_004024625.1 Mellivora capensis
TTGGTGGGAATGCAAGTTGGTGCAGTCACTCTGGAGTACAGTGTGGAGATTCCTTAAGAAATTAAAAATAGAGCTTCCCTATGACCCTGCAATTTCACTACTGGGTATTTAACCCAAAGATACAGAGGTGGTGAAAAGAAGGGCTGTCTGTACCCCAATGTTTATAGCAGCAATGGCCACAGTCGCCAGACTGTGGAAAGAACCCAGATGCCCTTCAACAGACGAATGGATAAAGAAGATGTGGTCCATATACACTATGGAGTATTATGCCTCCATCAGAAAGGATGAATACCCAACTTTTGTAGCAACATGGATGGGACTGGAAGAGATTATGCTGAGTGAAATATGTCAAGCAGAGATAGTCAATTATCATATGGTTTCACTTATTTGTGGAGCATAACAAATAACATGGAGGACATGGGGATATGGAAAGGAGAAGGGATTTGAGGGAAATTGGAGGGGAAATGAACCATGACAGACTATGGACTCTGAAAAGCAGCCTGAGGATTTTTTTTTTAAAGATTTTGTTTATTTATTTGAGAGAGAGGCAGTGAGAGGGCATGAGCGAGGAGAAGGTCAGAGGGAGAAGCAGATCCCCCGTGGAGCTGGGAGCCTGATGCGGGACTCGATCCCGGGTTCCCGGGATCATGACCTGAGCCGAAGGCAGTCGTCCAACCAACTGAGCCACCCAAGCGTCCCAACCTGAGGGTTTTGAAGGGGTGGGGCGTGGGAGGTTGGGGGAGCCAGGTGGTGGGTATTATGGAGGGCACGCATTGCATGGAGCACTGGGTGTGGTGCAAAAACTGTGAATTCTGTTACACTGAAAAGAAATTAAAAAAATAAATTAATTAATTAATTAAAAATAAATAAAATAAAGGATAGCAATCAAATTATCCTCTCAATAGATACAGAAAAACATTTGATGAAGTACAACATCCATTCCTGATTAAAACGTTCAACAAAGTAGGAATAGAGGAAACATACCTCAGTATCATAAAGGCCATATACAAAAGACCCACAGCTAATATCATCCTTGAAGATAGGATGAGAGTTTTTCTGTATGGTCAGGAACAAGACAGGGATGTCTACTCTCACCATTGTTTTTTAACATAATACTGGACATTGTAGCCTCAACTATCAGACAACAAAAAGAAATAAAAGGCATTCAAATCATCAAGGAAGAATTCAAACTTTCACTATTTGCAGATGATATGATACTCTATGTAGAAAACCCTAAAGACTCCACCAAAAAATTCCTAGAACTGATACAGGAATTTAGCAGAGTCACAGGAAGTGAAATCAATGTACAAAAATCTGTTTCTACACATGAGTAATAAAGCAACAGAAGGAGAAATCAAAGAATCAATCCCATTTGTAATTGAACCAATACTCATAAGATACCTAAGAATAGGCCTAACCAACGAGGTAATAAAAATCTGTATGCTGAAAGGCCCTTTATGGTAAAGATACTACCCACCTTTCACCTCTGTGTTTTACTGATTTCAGTTTACTAAATATTTCACATTCACTTCTACTTCAGGTCCTTGTACATGCTGTTCCCTCTGTCTGGAATTTCCTTATTCATCAAATTTTTTTTCCTTAAGAGAATTCTTATTTATCCCTCAGGATCCACCTCATGTTTCATATCCATTGGAAGCTTGTCTGCTTTTCAAGCATAGTTACATGCCCCTGTGTGAGTTCTCACACACCCTGAATTTGTCTCTATCACAGCACTTATCAAATTGTATTGCATTGTCTGTGTACAGCTGTTTCCTTGGTAGACTATGAGTTCTTCAAAGACATAACTTCTGTTTTGTTCAACTCTCTGCTTCCAACGCCTTATTTTCTTTTTTTTCCCAGACATGAAAATTTTTAAAATTTCTTCTCAGCGTAACAGAATTCATATTTTTTTTACCATACCCAGTGCTCCATGCAATGCGTGCCCTCCATAATACCCACCACCTGGCTCCCCCAACCTCCCACCCTCCACCCCTTCAAAACCCTCAGGTTGTTTTTCAGAGTCCATAGTCTCTCATGGTTCATCTCCCCCTCCAATTTCCCTCAAATCCCTTCTCCTCTCCATATCCCCATGTCCTCTGTGTTATTTGTTATGCTCCACAAATAAGTATAACCATATGATAATTGACTCTCTCTGCTTGACTTATTTCACTCAGCATAATCTCTTCCAGTCCCATCCATGTTGCTACAAAAGTTGGGTATTCATCCTTTCTGATGGAGGCATAATACTCCATAGTGTATATGGGCCACATCTTCGTTATCCATTCATCCGTTGAAGGGCATCTGGGTTCTTTCCACAGTTTGGCGACTGTGTCCATTGCTGCTATAAACATTGGGGTATAGATGACCCTTCTTTTCACTACATCTGTATCTTTGGGTTAAATACCCAGTAGTGTAATTGCAGGGTTATAGGGAAGCTCTATTTTTAATTTCTTAAGGAATCGCCACACTGTTCTCCAAAGTGGCTGCAACCCACGGAATGGGAGAAAATATTTGCAAATGACAGTACAGACAAAAGGTTGATATCCAGGATCTATAAAGAACTTCTCAAACTCAACACACAGAAAACAGATAATCATATCAAAAAAATCGGCAGAAGATATGAACAGACACTTCTCCAATGAAGACATACAAATGGATATCAGGCACATGAAAAAATGTTCATCATTACTAGCTATCAGGGAGATTCAAATTAAAACGACATTGAGATACCACCTCACACCAGTTAAAATGGCCAAAATTACCAAGAGAGGAAACAACGTGTGTTGGAAAGGATTTGGAGAAAGGGGAACCCTCTTACACTATTGGTGGGAACACCTTATTTTCTACAAGGCATCCAGGAGGGATCCACTGAGAGTGTGCTCAATAAGTGAAGTATAGAAATCTCTCTTGAATAGGAAGTATGCATAGGACATTTCCAAACTTAGCCAAGATGAGGATTAGCTCTGCGCCTTGAGCATCTCTTTAAACTATCATTTGGGTGCAGGACCCCTATGATATGATCCTATCACTTGGATACAAAACTTATGATAAAAGTAGTATCCATATTTCAAGAGAAGAAGGGGATCACAAAGAACAGGAAATTTTCATATAAAAGAATGAAGAGCTGCATATGGATTGATCTGGTTAAATTATTTCAGAAGGAACAATACACACACAAATATACCACCAAGCTTTTCTTACATGTAGAGTAATTGGCATGTAGAGTAATTGGCATGTGGGAAGACACCAGAAAAGAACATTCATCTTCAGAATTTCATGTGTTCTTAAGGTTAAGGTTGTGTATGACTTAGAAGGACAAAGTGTTATCATTTTGAACTATTCTCTGCTTCATAGAAATAGCTTTATTGCAGAGAAATCCTAAAATGGGATTGTACTAGTGTCTCTAAAAAACTGAAAATGGTATTAAAAAATCATTTGTGGCTATAAGGATATTGGTAATACCTAACTATAGGAGGCTGCATGAATAATGGAGAGGTCTCCCAGCTCAGCCTCTAACTAGATTTGTAATCTTAGGCAAGACTCTGAGACTCAATTTCACTGTCTATGTGTAATAAAGGAGTTGCAGTAGATCTAGAAACATAGAGTAATTGTATCAACTGGCTCTTTGATGTGTGTGTGTGTGTGTCTGTGCATTTCTGTAGTGGAAAACAATAGTCTCTGTAAGGCTGAAAGGGTTAAGTTTCTGTAAAAACAAAATAGAGTCATAATTTATTAATTCAAAACTCAGTTATTTAAATTCCCAATAATGTGAGCATGAGGCAGTACTCAGAAGACTATCTACTTATTTTAGTTCCTAAGCATGTAGAGGAATAAAATTGAAAAGAGGGCTCTAGGGTTAGACAGATGTGGTTTGAATCTTGGTTCTTTTGTTTACTGTGCCCTTTTGGAAAAATTATTTAAGCTCTTTAAATCTAATTCCTCATCTGGAAATGTGGTCATTGATAGTCTCTGCCTCTGTAGGGACTCAAAAGAATTCAATGTGACATAATATTTTTAAATACTTAGCGTACACACAAAAATATTTAGCACAATGTTTAGCCTATTGTAAGTGCTTAACAATAACAACAACAACAACAACAACAACAACAACTTGAATTTCCCTTTGTTCTTACATATGTAAAATGTGGTTTTAACTAATCTGTACTGCCAAAATTTAGGCCAGGATGGAGTCCTTAGAGGCATATGAGGAAAGAGCAGTTAGGGAGTGAATATTGATCTTTCCTGATCTTCACTGAGAATTAGAGTAATTCAAGGTTTTCATTTTTACAGATGAGAAAATTATATCCCAGATTGGTTTTGACATACCCAAAGTTATAAAGGTAAAATTCCAGCAAAAATGCAATAGAAAAGAAAACCATAGGAGGATGTAGTATGAGGCCACAAATGTTATATTTAATGATATCACAGTGTCTGTAAGAAGCTTTCTACCCAAAGACACAGATGTAGTGAAAAGAAGGGCTATCTGTACCCCAATGTTTATAGAAGCAATGGCCACAGTCGCCAAACTGTGGAAAGAACCAAGATGCCCTTCAACAGATGAATGGATAACGAAGATGTGGTCCATATACACTATGGAGTATTATGCCTCCATCAGAAAGGATGAATACCCAACTTTTGTATCAACATGGATGGGACTGGAAGAGATTATGCTGAGTGAGTCAATTATCATATGGTTTCATTTATTGGTGGAGCATAACAAATAACATGGAGGACATAGGGAGATGGAGAGGAGAAGGGAGTTGAGGGAAATTGGAAGGGAAAATGAACCATAAGAGACTATGGACTCTGAAAAACAATCTGAAGGCTTTGAAGGGGGGGGGTGGGAGGTCGGGGGAGCCAGGTGGTGGATATTATGGAGGGCTCGAATTGCATGGAGCACTGGGTGTGGTGCATAAACAATGAATTCTGTTATGCTGAAAAAAAAAATAAATAAATTTAAAAAAAAAGCAGCTTTCCATATGGCTGAATTATACACCTGAATAATAGCAGGTGTGAGCTTTGGACTTGGGCTGATTTCTATACATGCTCAATCTGGGAGTCTTTAGCTTAGGAGCGACAGCTACCATTAAGTTTCTGGACTGTATTGTTTTTTAAGAAGTGGGGTCCTGGGGGCACCTGGGTGGTTCAGTGGGTTAAGCCTCTGCCTTTGGCTCAGGTCCTGGGATGGAGCCCCATGTCAAGCTCTCTGCTCAGCAGGGATCCTGCTTCCCCCTCTCTTTCTGCCTTGTTCTCTGCCTACTTGTGATCTCTCTCTGTGTCAAATAAATAAAATCTTAAAAAAAAATAGAAGTGGGATCCTGAAAGATCCCCTGACCTGATACTTTAGGACTGGAGCTACATGAGATAAATGTTCTTAACCCATATAGGCATCAGAATTGCTTGGAAAAATTTTCAAATATTCAGGTAACTTGGTCTCATTACCAGATCTGGAGAGGGAGGTGTTTTAATATCTATATTTTTTGTTTCATATTTAAAAAATTTCCAAATAAAAACTTCACACACATATAAAATAAAATTTAAGTAATAGAAATACTTCACTGCTAGAGAATATTTTTAAGATGAGGATTTACACATACAATGTATCCCATTGTTTGTACTGGATCTCTGAGAGTAGAAGTATCCTAAATCTCTGCTTGTGAAAAATCTCCTCTGGTGATACTGGTGCCCATCAGGATTGAGAACTCTTGACATAGGGAATTAGTTTTAGGATTCAGTGCTCATTTGTAAGTCCATTAATTACTATAGGTTATTTATAATTACAGTATTATGGTATTTAAGGTTTATTTCCCCAGTAGGACAAAGGAGAACTGATTTAAATAAAACACAGAAAATGTATTCTGATGTCTTACGGGATGCTCATATGGTATGAAATTCCCCAACTCAGGGAATAAAATGTCCTTTATGTTTGACAATTGTCAGTGAGTAACTGGATAGTGAGTAACTGGAGGTGATATGCATAAAGGAAAGAGCACTAAGCTTGGAGTCAGGAGGCCAGGACCCCTGGGATCTGATTTCAACCTCATTGCTTAATGAGATTTGTGACCTTTGCACATTATTTTGCCTCATGTAATTTGAGGGGGACTTGAATTATATTATTGCTAAGACCCAGTGCATCTCAAAATTCCATGGTTTACTTAATAATACGTTTGGTAGTTACAGTTAAAAGCTAAATTCTCAATTTTGTCTTTCAGAGTCAAACTCCAAGAACAAAAGCAGACAATCAGATTGATCCAGGGTATGGCAAGGCAGCAAGTCAAAGCTATAACCATACTAACTGTGTGATTCTCAGGATTGGCCATACTTAAGGGGATCGAGGGTAAGTAAGATTGGCTATGAATCTATGAGTTGGTAATTTTTTGGGAAAAATCAGAAGGTACTAGAAGTAGTGGTAAAGTTGAAAAATAGGTGTGATGGGAAATATGGTGGCTAAGAGATGTGTAGTGGAGTATAAGTTTTGGTCAGAAAATGGAATAATAGAATCTGATTTGAGAGGTAGAACAATTCTACATGCTAACCAGGAAGGTCTAGTTGACCGTGGTTTTGGGTTCTGTTGTGGAAGTGAGGCAAGGTCACTGGTACTAAGGAAGTCAAGGAACTGTGTGACCATAATCTACGTAGGTTGTCCATACCCATGTTGGGATCTACTAGAGTTGGGGGTAATGTTGAGTGGAGAGGAAAACTAATCAGATGTCAAAATTCTCAGTGAATGTGAGGCTGGAATTGGAAGAGTGGTAGATAGCTAGTACAACAGTGTTTATGGGGAGGGGAAATGGATGACCTGAGGGGCTTTTGCATAAAGGTAGAAGAGGAAATTTCTGGAAGTAACAGTGGAAATAAGAGTGATGCTTATTTTATATTCTCACTTAGTGGCAGTGTGGGAGAATGAACTCTTCTATGTGAGAGCCCATACTATCCTGTGATGCTGTTCTATCTAGAGATTACCACTTTCACTTAGGGAGTCTGCCATGGCAGAAAGAATAGGCACTTAAAACTTTCAAGTAACTTGGTAGCCCTACTTTTAAGACTTTTTTCCTATATAGTTTCCCTAACATTGACTTTGTTTGGGGCTTAAATATTCTCCCCAGTCCTCAAATTTCATTTTTTTCCTTTTTTTAAAATATTTTTTTTATTTCTTTTCAGCCTAACAGAATTCATAGACCCAAATTTCTTTTGAAGAGTGGTAGATATGTGGTTCCTCAGTCTTAATAGAAGTTGATTTCTTTGGATGGAAAATCCAGCAAATCATTGCAGTAATGCATATTGATTCCTCCAGCTCCACCAGCTGGATCAATGTGAGGAGTGAATGTTATTATTTTCTATGCTGTCTATAAGCCCAGATTTATTCACAGAGAAGCTAGTGGTAAAGGCTCTAAAGTTTTACTTGGAATAATTGTGATATAGTCTGTTGCACCTCTGGAAAAATTAGGACAGAAATCTAATTATGCCTGTTTGTGACCAAGGCCTTGCCAAAAATCAGGAAGTCTGGGATTTTTGATTCTGCTCTGGAATCCAGAAATGGTGGCCTCCAGTTCATGCTATAGGATTATGGGATGAGCCCCTAGACATCAAGATGACCTTGAACTGCTTATCTGTGAATCTGCAGAATTGATACCTATACTTTTTATGAAATGAATATCACCATTTATCTTAGATTGAGATAGAGGTAAATATAAAAACCTGCATAGTTTGTAATAAATAATAGGGTATAGAAACAAAAATTTTAGAACTTAGTTTAATGTCATTATTTTACAACTGAGTAAACAGAGTCCAGAGAAGTAAAGAGGCTTTCCCTAAGTTACCGTCCAATTAGAGGAGTACTGAGCCTAGCTAGAACCAGTATACCACTCTTCTTTGGTTGCTTAAAGATACTCAGTGGGTGCATATGTTTATAAGTGGAAATAATGTGTAGTTTGAAGACTAAATAGTACTTTGTTCCATGGTGGTAATTGATCTGTTTTGACTTTTAGATGATATTTAAAGAAAAATAAAAAATGTTTGGAAGACACTGAGGTTTTCTGGGAAGTCTTCAACCCATTATGGTAAGAAAAGGTGATTCTGAGAGTGGTCTTGGTGTGTGCAGAGAATGGGTTTGGTGTGGGGTCCAGGACAAGTTGGGTGTTGTAAGTCTGGAGGCCCTGGCCTGGAGGCAAAAACAAATATAGCCATTTAAGGACCAAGAAGTGTTGGAAGATGACACCTAGATAATGATAACCTGAGGGAAGAGATCAACTATGGTGATGGAAAGATCTAGGGTCGGGGCATCCAGACAAAGTGTCCCGGTCTTCCTTGCCATAATGATGGTATAATGTCACAAAATTTCTAAATGGTCTTTAAAAACTATCAGATGGTATTGTCTTTTTCTGGTTTTTTTTTGTTTGTTTGTTTTTGTTTTTTGTTTGTGTGTGTGTGTGTGTGTGTGTGTGTGTGTGTGTGTGTTTCCTTTAGAGAAAATTTCTGGGCAGATAGTAGTAGAGTGCCTAGAATGAAATTTCTCAGTGTTTTCAAATGGTATCATTAAGATGTTATTTATTTAAGCTAAAGATCCAGAAGGAAAATATTTGTTCAATTTCCCTTTCTTATGGAAAAGGTAATTGTTCATAACTCCATACATTTTAACATCTGTTTCAGGGCCCCTGGGTGGTTCAGTCAGTTAAGTGTCTGCCTTCAGCTCAGGTCATGATCCTGGGATGCTGGGATCGAGCACAGCATTGTCTCCCTGCTCAGTGAGAAGTCTGCTTCTTCCTCTGCCTCTCTCTCAGCAATCCCCCCCAACTTATGCTCTTTCTCTCTCTCAAATAAATAAATAAATCTTTAAAAAAGGGCTATGTTCTTTCTTAGTGCCTTAGTTGGTTAAAAAAAAGAAAAATTCAATTAATCAGGAGAATATATTGGTCATACACTGTGGAAAAAATGAGCCTATTTTGACTGATTTTTTTTTCTTGGTGAGTTGACTGATTTTGGGGCAAAACTGGCTGGCTCCTTTGGAACAATTCATTCACAGCCCAGGATAGCCTTTTCAAAAACAAAGTGAATTACAATAAATTCTTATTTTATTTGGAATTGTTGGGGAATAGTATATTCTGGTGAACTGAGAGTTATCACTGAGATTATGTATAGATAAACTCTTTTAGAAGAAAAATCAGACATTGAAATTCATCCAACACAAATCCTATGTTGAAAATAGCATAGCATTTATATGTCCAAGTATGGACTCAATCAAGGTTTTTAGAAGCATGCACTTGAAGCTGGCTATGGCTGACTAAGCAGAAAAAGAGTGTGTTGTCAAGGTGTGATAAGTCAGACAGAGAAAGAAAAATACTTTATGATTTCACTTACATGTAGAATCTATAACACAAAATCAATGAACAAACAAACAAATAACAGAATCAGACCTATAAATACAGAGACCAAACTGATGGTTTCCAGAGGGGAAAAAGGAGGGGAATGGGGAAAATGGGTGAAGGGAAATGGGAGATCCAGGCCTCCAGTTACAGAATGAGTAAGTCATGGGAATAAAATGTTCAGAGGGAATATAGTCAATGATATGATAACAATGTTGCGTGGTAACAGATAGTAGCTACATTGTAGTGGGCATGGTATGATGTATAGAGTTGTTGAATCACTATGTTATACATCTGAAACTAATTTAACATTGTCTATCAACTATTCTTAAATTTAAAAAAAATGAAAAATGTGTTAAAAGGTTATGGGGAAGCTCATAGAATCATTGGCCTGACTGGAGAATCAGGACTGAAGTTAAATTCTCAGGAACCATGTACATAACTACACCTCAGTAGCACCATGGCACTCTTGCCAGCTCCAATGGCAGTTATGCCCTAATAACTTGTCCTTGCAATTGTTCCCAACCCTAAATCTAGACACCTTTTCTGTCACTTACAGAAATAAAATATTGATTTCTCCCATTATTAAACATTTCTTATTAAGTTTCTCATTTCTGAATCTTAGTCTCACATGAGGTCCAGAGCACATGTCCCTGTATTACCTTTTAAGGAGTTTGGGATAGTGATTTTCTTAGTTTTACCTTGATATGAGGTCTTACTTAGAAGATTTTCTAACCATAGCAAGGTTTTCAAAACATGCTGGCTCTCTAGAGAGCATTACAAATACCCACTACCCTGTGTGTCTTTGGGAAGATAATGTAATTTCATGAAGCATCGGTTTCATTGTCTGTAGCACGGGATTAGTTATTTTTCCTCACATCTTTTTGAAAAGCTGGCATATAAGCAAATGATGTTCAAATAAACATACAGGGCCCCAGAGGTACTTTTTTTTTATTTCTGAGAATTCATGATTATCCATGACAGGTTAGATTTTCATACTGGGTCCCAAGATTCCTGGAAAGTAGTTATGACATCATTGTGAAAATTTATAAACTTTTTTCGTGCTCTATTTATCACTGTGTTTTCTGTTATGAAGGGCCAGCTTGCCAGAACAGAGGATAGGTAGGTCATGGCAAAAGAGGTTGTCTTTTGGTTGGCAAAAGAAGATATGTGTCCTACTTCATGAGTATGGGGAAATGAAAGCTATAGCTCAGCACATTGCAGAGCTTTATTTACAATAACTTTTCCCAAACTGATTTAAGAGAATTTTGTCCTCAGCATGGAGAAATGTAATTAGCAAGGCTTAGGCTGTTTTATAGCTAGACTGAGCATTTACTAATTTGCTAGAATCTGTGCTAAGTGCTTCCCATATACTATATTATTAAATTCCGATTGTATGTAGTTCTATGACATATACATATCATCCTCATCTTATAGATCAGAAAACTGAGTCTCAGAGGGAAAGTGTTATTATTCCAAAGCCACAAAGGTGTAAGTGACAGATCTAGGGCTTGAATTGAAGTCTATCTGATGCTATAGTTAAGCATTTTTAACTATTGTTTATGGTGTACTGTGAAGCCCTCAGAATTCTGTTCACACAAAGGGCTTGTAGTCCTGAAGTGTAGAGCATCACTGAAGCCCTCCAAATGGTGTTTGGTTCCAGTAAAATATAACTCCAATTTGTCCAGCATCTCTAGTTTAGTTCTAAGGGTCCTCTTTACTTCTGATTTGAGCTTTCCTTGTGACTTGGCTCAGACTGAGATGTGTTCCCTTTCCCCAAACTTTTCTCTTCTTTGTTTGCTTTTGGTTTTTATTTTCTTTGATCCAGTTTGGTTCTTGTCTTGGATAAAGATTTTTTTTTCTCACACTTTCTTAATTTCTGACCATGGATATCCTGGGACTCCACTCATGAGTATTTCTCAGGAGTGGTGCCAATATATGATGATTCCTTGGCCCTTAAAAACCAGGCAAGTGAATGAAGAACCTTCTCCAGTCATGGAAAAACACTGTCTTCTTCATCAGTTTCAATGACATCATCTTATCCCCTTTCTTCACCTTGAGTTCTGCATTTCCCAAGGCATAAACAATTTCCTTTGATTCTATTGTTTTTTTTTTTTTTCTCGCCTTTGGAAAGGAAATCTTAACCATTCCAAGGGCTTAATGAGCCCTTTCACTGAGGACTTCCAAATCAAGACTTTGGCTTCAACCTCTTTCTCAACCTTTATTTATATGTCTCGAATTACTAGTAGATATCTTCAACACTAACTCCCAGCATGACTAAATAAAACTCATCTTTTCTTTCTTTTCTGCCTCATTCCTCCTTTTAACTATTTCCAACTACTTTTGCCCAATATTAGAACCACTACTGTACCTACTGGTATCCTAGGAATATATATTTTGAACATGGATAGCTCATTATTTTTCATAGAAGGATCATAAATTCTTATATAATAAGATCTATTTCTCAGAGCTTCAGTAAACAAGGAAGTTCACAGTGAAAAGTAGAGTTTATCTGAAAGCAAATAAGCATTAAGGGAAAAAGAGAGAAAAGCCAATAAACAGACTCTTTAAAAAAAGATTTATATATTTATTAAAGACAGAGAGAGAGCATGAGAGCAGGAAAGAGGGAGAGAGAAACCTGAGCAGACTCTGGGCTAAACACAGAGCCTAACATGAAGCTTAATCTCACAACTCCGAAATCACCGCCTGAGCTGAAACCAAGAGTTGGCCACCTAACCGACTAAGAGACCAAGATGGCCCAATAAATAGACTCTTAACTATAGAGAACAAACTGTAGAGAACAAACTATAGAGAACAAACAGAGGGGAAGGTCAGCAGGTGGGTGGATTAAATAGGTGATGGGGATTAAGGACCACATTTGTGATGAGAACCAGATGTTGTATGTAAGTGTTGCATCACTAAATTGTACACCTGAAACTAGTATTACACTGTATGTTAACTAACTGGAATTTAAATAAAACTCAGAAGAAAAAATATTGGAGTACGTTTTAGACCCTGAGAGGTAGATGAAATCAGAAGGGCCAAATCAAAGAAATACACTAGAGTGGAAAAACCAGGTAAATGGAAACTTAGAACATTATTTCTCTTTTTTAAATGTGCTGTTGATATGAACTCCCTGAATTGACCTCTGGCCAGTGGATTTAGTTCACCTTTATTATCCCATGTGATTAAATAAGGAACCTCTCCTGTCTCCCTGATTCTAATTCTCTCATTCTAAAACATCTTTCATCCCAACATAAATAAGATATTTCTTGGGGGGTGTGGCAGTGGGACTTATATCAACATTTTAGCTATAAAAGCTACTGGGTGGATTGCTAAATTTTAAATGGATTTGTCATCCACCTTGGCAGATTCAAAAGCAGATTTCATGACTTGCTTTAAAATAAAGTTCAATTTAATTCTTCCATTATATCTCAAGACACTTGTCTTTTTGAATTATTTAGGTCTTGCTAACAATCCCATGACATATTATCCCTGAGATGTGATGGATTGAGATAGGATAGATCTGCTTTTAGTGCCAAAGAATCCCCAAGACACTACTTCAAGACTAGTACATGAATTATCTCCTCTTTGAGTCCATCACATTATTAATTACAATCAGGAATAATTTAAGTGTCTATTCTGAAATCATGAGTTGTTTCTTTAGTGTTGAGAAGTTATGACAATTTATCAAATAATGACATCATGTGATATAGGACTCTAATGCCCAAGATAATATAAATATCTGGGGACACATTTGCGAAGTTAAGAGCTGGCCAAATCTTTTAAAATACCTGTACTCTGTGGAAAAGGATGTCTCCTGTCATCATTATGAGTAAAAACTGCTGTGGGATGCCAAAATTTATGTGTAACATGAATGTCTCCTAATCTTATCATGTGATGACAAAATGGGCTCAACTTTATATTATATATGCATAATATATATTATATCATGTATAATTTATAATTACAATAATTTATAATCAATACAAACCTGTATTTATATTAATTCCTAAATCAAAATGACTTTGAAACATTTCCTGACATTAGCTTAGCCCATAAAGTATTTCCCCAGATATACTTATGAATCCCCAAGGTGTATCCCTGATGCACATAAAAACTAGTTCATCAAATGCAGTGACTCCCAGTATTTTTTTTTAGTTTTTCCATTTTGTTGTGATACAAACCACATAACATAAAATTTAACATCATAACCATTAAGTATAAAGTTCAGTAATGTTAAGTATAGTCAAGCATTCCAAATTCTCCACATCCTCACCAGCACTTCTCTTCTCTTCTCTTCTCTTCTCTTCTCTTCTCTTCTCTTCTCTTCTCTTCTCTTCTCTTCTCTCCTCTCCTCCCCTCTCCCCTACCCTTCCCTTCCTTTCCCATCCCTCTCCTCCCCTCCTCTCCTCTTCTTTCCTTTTCTTTTCCTTTCCTTCTCCTCCCCTTGACTCTTTCTCTTTCTGTCTTTCTTTTAATGATAGCCATCTTGACTTGACAATTGTGAGGTGTGTCTCATTTGGGTTTTAGTTTGCATTTCTCTAATGATTTGTGATGTTGAGCATCTTTTTATATTCTTGTTGACTCTTTGTATACTGCCTTTGAAGAATTATCTAAGTCCTTTGCCCATTTTTATTATTTGACTTTATGTTGTTGAGTTTTAAGTGTTCTTTATATATTCCAAATATTAGCCCTTTATCAGATAACATGATTTATAAATATTTTCTCTCACTTCCTAGGTTTCCTTTTCACTCTATTGATCACATCCTTTGGTTCACACAGTTTTAAAGTTTGACATAGTTACATTTATTATTGCTCTTGTTACCCATGCTTCTGGTGCAATACAGGAAATTGTTGCCTAGTCCATTGTCATGAAATGTTTTTCTATGTTTTCTTCTAGAGACTTTACAGTTTTAGGTCTTGCCTTTTATGTCTTTAACCCATTTGAATTATCCTTAGTATTGGTATAAGGTATGCTTCCAATTTCATTTTTTTCATGTATGGATATCTAGTTTTCCTAACATCATTTGGTGAAAGACTGTCCTTTCCCTATTTAATGGTCTTGTAATCCTCATCACACATCCTTTGACGATGTATGCAAGGGTGTATTTTGGGGCTCTCTATTCTATTCCATCAGCTTGTTAGTCTTTATGGCACTATCATATTGTTTTGATTACTGTACCTTTGAAATATATTTTGAAATCAGGAAATGTGAGCCTATGATTTTGTTCTTTTTCAGAACTCTTTTGGCTATTTGGAGTCCCTTGAAATTCCATATTAATTTAATTTTTTATTTTGGCAAAAAGTACCACTGGGATTTTGACAGGGATTGCCCTGAATCTGTAGATTACTTTGGGTAGTATGGACATCATAACAATATTATGTCATCCAATCTGTTAATTTAGGATGTCTACTTATTTTTGTCTTCTTTAATTTTTTTTGGCAATGTTTTATAGGTTTCTGTGTTTAAGTCTTTTGCTTCCTTGGTTAGGTTATGCCTGAGTTATTTTATTTTATTTTATTTTATTTTATTTTATTTTATTTTATTTTTGATGTGATTGTGAATCGAATTGTTTTGACAACTAGTATTTACTCCAGTGCCTCCTACTGACCACATATGCAAAGCAGCTTGTGGAGGCCTTGCCACTCTGTTGCAAATGCTCATTGTGTAAATGCCATTGTCAATTCCAAGGGTGTTGTCTACTTATGTCCCCCAAAATACTAGTGATAAGGGCACTAGAATGCTGTCAGAATCTTTGCAGAAGTAAGATGAATGTTCACCTCCCCACATGGTTCCCTAAGCCTCCAGGGTATTCTGCTTATGCCTCATCTCTCATAGTCTATTTATTTTTGTTAATCTGCCCTTGACTAGAGTCATATAAAAATTTACATCAATTTTAGGACTTCACCCCATAATCATAACCTCAAATCAAATATAAGGGCTTCAGTCCAAATACTATCTGTAAATATCTATATTTATATCTATATAATCTCTCTCTATATGTTATCTGTATAGCTTCAGTTTAACTTGAATGGACAAGGTGATATTGTACCATGAAAAAGGAAACCAAGAAATCTGGTAAATTTGCTCCAGAGAAATGCTAGAATCAATTAAACATATCTACAGAGATAGCTTTAGTTTTTTGTTCCTGAATAATTTTTGATGTCTAAGTGTTAGGGATATTTCTTTGCAGGTTCCATTAATCTTTGGGCAATATGAGAGTCTGGTATAGGTTGAAATGATCACATAAGTTTCCTGAGTGACTTCGGCCATCGGCCAAGGAAGTTCTCATTGGGAACAGTATGACTACTGAATTAGAAGAAGATCTAGGACTGAAAAGATCCAGACACCTCTTCTCTCATGTCTTAGGATTTCCTAGTATTCACCGTGTGAATAGGTGGCTTGCTGGGAAATGTGTAGGCTGGAACGAAGAGATGCCAGGCTCTATACATGCTCCCTGAGTAGGCAATAGGAATCCTAGCAGGGTGGGAAAGTGCATTTCTGAGGATAATGCAGGTAAAGATGACTTGATTTTGCTGACTTGTGTCACTCCATAGCTCCCCTCCCCACATGACACACACACTCAAGGAGTAATTCAGATGTGTGTGTGTGTGTGTGTGTGCATGAATGTGTGTAACTTCATTGACAAATGTCAAGATATGCAGTCTTTGCTGCTTGTGTAGGTGTAAGACTATATTTTTTTGGTTGGGAAGCTGGCTCTTGTTTATAATGTATCTATGATTTGGATGTCTAGATGAGAAATGTCTAAAACATTTTTTTTCTTCCAGAATAACTTATCAAGACTAGCTCCACAGAATTGAATTGAGAAAGAAGGGTAATACATTCATTTCAGCAGAAAATTGACTCAGCTGAAAGAACATGATATATTGACATCTTAGGTCATAAACATGATGGGTATTGGGAAGAGGGATTTAATTCTTCCCAAATAAAAAAAAAGTCATTGTGGATATTAGTTTGGTACATGTGATTCATTTCCCCTACCATGCCTCAAGCACAATTGATTTTGGGGAAAGAATGAAGTAACCATGAATATACAACTATTTACTTGCTGAAAATAAAGTCACCAAACTTTATTGCAATTCAGTGGTAAAGATTGTTCAAACATTCTAGCAATGAACCAATAGAAAATGAATGCTTCCTTTGGTCATTGGATATGAGTTCTGAGAGAGTGTTTGGCATGCTTTCCTTGTACACTGTAGATTGGGTGTACCACATTTATTTTGGATGTTTTCACTAGCAATGGTTATAGAACCTAACTGACTACAGCATTTGAGGGGCAAGAAAGGAAGGATCAATTAATTCTGTCTATGAGGATGAAAAGATAAAGATATAGAGAGGATATAATATTTGATTTCAGCCTTGTTAATAAATAGGAGTTCTCCTTGTTGAGGAGGTGGAGTGGAAGTTTTCTAAACGAGAGAAAGATTTTAAACAAAGTCATGGAAGTATGGTAGGTGCAGGACAAAGTGGATATGTCCTCCAATGCTATAAATGACTGTCAGGGAAACTTACAGGGAAGTACTATGCATGGCTTATGACATTGGAACTAGGAATGGGGTTGGGAGAATAAGGGAGAGAAGAATGAATTTCTTCCCCCAACCCAGTATAATGAATTGGGTAAATCCTGGGATTCTTTTTTTTTTTTTTTTTTTGGTCTATAAGTGGTGTTTATTATTTTAGATGTTAAAGGCAAGCTTATTCACAGAAGTTAGGGGTTATTTCTGCTAGTCGCTTCTTGACTTTGTGAAGGCCGCCATTTATGCACTATTTCTCATTTATGAGAAGAGACTTGACTGATTAGATAAAACAGTGAAGGAAAACCTTTGAATGTGGGTAGACAAGCTTCATGTATCTGATGTTAGTATTAAGAGGTGGCTCAAATAATCCCTGTGCGTCACGGGAAAGAACGGAGCTCCCGATCGCACACACCTGTGACCTAACAAGATCAAAAGCTTCTGCACAGCAAAGGAGACAGTCAACAAAACAAAGAGGCAACCCACGGAATGGGAGAAGATATTTGAAAATGACAGTACAGACAAAAGGTTGATATCCAGGATCTATAAAGAACTTCTCAAACTCAACACATGCAAAACAGATAATCACATCAAAAAATGGGCAGAAGATATGAATAGACACTTC
>PISX010031356.1:0-17509 GCA_004024625.1 Mellivora capensis
TGGAAAGAGCCTAGATGTCCATCAACAGATGAATGGATAAAGAAGATGTGGTATATATACACGATGGAATACTATGCAGCCATCAAAAGAAATGAAATCTTGCCATTCGCAACGACGTGGATGGAACTAGAGGGTATCATGCTTAGTGAAATAAGTCAATCAGAGAAAGACAACTATCATATGATGTCCCTGATATGAGAAAGTGGAGATGCAACATGGGGGACTAGGGGGGCAGAAAAAGAAGAAAAGAAACAAGATGGGATTGGGAGGGAGACAAACCATAAGTGACTCTTAATCTCACAAAACAAACTGAGGGTTGCTGGGGGGAGGGGGTCGGGAAAGGTGGGTGGGGTAATAGACATTGCGGAGGGTATGTGCTATGGTTAGTGCTGTGAAGTGTGTAAACCTGGCGATTCACAGACATGTACCCCTGGGAATAAAAATTTGTTTATAAAAAATAAAAATTAAAAAAAATTATTATTCACACAAAAAAAATGGAATACTATGCAGCCATCAATAGAAATGAAATCTTGGGGCACCTGGGTGGCTCAGTGGGTTAAAGCCTCTGCCTTCGGCTCAGGTCATGATCTCAGGGTCTTGGGATCGAGCCCCGCATCAGGCTCTCTACTCAGCAGGGAGCCTGCTTCCCTGCCCCCTGCCTGCCTCCCTGCCTGCTTGTGATCTCTGTCAAATAAATAAATAAAATCTTTAAAAAAAAAAGATACTGATTAAAAAAAAAATGAAATCTTGCCATTTGCGATGACATGGATGGAACTAGAGGGTATAATGCTTAGTGAAATAAGTCAATCGGAGAAAGACAACTATCATATGATCTCCCTGATATGAGAAAGTGGAGATGAAACATGGGGGGTTTGGGGGGTAGAAAAAGAATAAATGAAACAAGATGGGATCAGGAGGGAGACAAACCATAAGTGACGCTTAATCTCACAAAACAAACTGAGGGTTTCTGGGGGGGGGGAGGGGAGTGGGGTAATGGACATTGGGGAGGGTATGGGCTATGGTGAGTGCTGTGAAGTGTGTAAACCTGGAGATTCACAGACCTGTACCCCTGGGGATAAAAATACATTATATGTTTATAAAAAAATTAAAAATTAAAAAAAATACTTCAATACAAATAGTATGATATGTGTGTGTATAAATTAACCTTAGTTTTCAGTCAAAGGGTTGTTAGTTAGAATTTAAAGTACACTAACCAGACATCCACACTTCAGGAATAGTTACACATGCACCAGAAACCTATATAAATCAGAGGGTTTGTTAATTAACCTAAGGGATGTTAGAATATTTTTTTTAATCTATGACTGGTATTCAAAATACATGGTTAACTAGCAAGGTTTTTTCAGGCCTAAGGCTGTTGCATAAATAAAAACTGAGACTCTGGTAAGCATAGCAGCCTGATACACTGGGAACAGCCCTTTGGATCTAGAGTTCTATTGGTCCTAAGTTTCTCCACTGTACTGAAATCTGTTATTTAATTCAACTATCTGAGTAGCTGCTCCTGACATTAGAAAGACTTGCTTTAATGTAAGAAGTGTGCTAAAATGCCTTAGAACAGTGCCTGAACCTAAGTTCTTATATTTCTTCCTACTTAATTCCATATATTTAACAAAATACATCTAAGAATTTCTTTCATCAAAATACCATCTAATATTAAGGCCCATTAGGCACACAACCTACTCAAACTACTAGAGTATAAAAACATTTACCATAATGACATGACCAATGGTTGAAAGTCAAATTTTTTTAGGTCAGGACACAGTACCACATAATAGTTTCTTTTTTTTAAGAGGAGCAAAAAGAAATCACCTATATTTATATATTTAATAAGCTGTCACATAATCACTAGATATTGGAATATACTGCTTTTAAGATAAAGACTAATATCTTTGACATGATTGCCCAGGTTGTTTGGGCTGGCATTTAAAAAAAAAATGGTGTTGCTTGCATGGCTTAAACAACAGAATTTTATTTTCTCACAGTTCTGAGGCTGGAAAATTCAGGATCAAGATCTATCAGGGTTCAGTTTCTGGTGAGAGCTCTTTTCCTGACTTGGAAATGGCTGCCTCTTTATTGTCTTCACATGGAGGAATTTGAGCAAGCTTAGTGTCCTCTCTCTGTTCTTACATGGCACTAGCTGTAGAACATGAGGTATCCATCCATATGACTGATCATCTCCTCGCTTGCCTTATTTTCAAACATAGTTACATTGCAGACTAGGGCTTCTACATATGAATTGTGGGGATACAGAAACATTCAGTCCACAACAATGGCCTATAATAAGACTTTTATGATTCTTGTTCACTTAATAAGCAACATCTCACACAAATCTCTTCACTTTCCACATTCTAGTTATAGGAACACTCATTCCTTCTCTCCACTGAGTTCCTTCTCATAGCAGGAAATTCTAACTCATTCCTCTGTTATCAGCTCAAAGTGCTCTGAGAAAGACCTTTATATTCCCTCATTTATTATTGTTTCAACTACTTAAAAGCAATAAATTAGTGGTGACTATGACATGTATCATTTGGAATTTTACTAAAGCATACATACAAATTTGTTTACTGGTGGTGGTGGTGGAGTGCATTGCATGTCGTTTAATGAGTATTGATATGTCTGCTTTAGAATCCGCTTCTTACGTCAATATTTTATTCTCTTTTAACATCCATCTGAAAACATGGAAGTTAGTTATCATCTTCATTTTAGAGCAGACAAAAATGAGAAAATTTTATGTTATGCTATTACTTGTAAATTTGAGTATTTATTGAAATAGCAGTAAAAAAATGCATTATTAGCCCTTATGGAGCTTACGAAGCTCAGTGGGGGAGCAAATCATTAAACAATCACAATCTTTTATAATTACACTAAATGATAAATTCTATAAAAATGCTAAGTATTATAAAAATGGGAATAGAAGAGTAATGTTAATATTCTGTAGGCAGAAAAAATTTCTCTGAGGGAAAGACATTTAGGGTGAGACAATACAATGATCAGAAAGAAATATTCCAGTATAAGAGGGAAAAATTAACTCTAAGACGAAGATGCAATACACATGGAGGCCCTGAAGCAGAAACTGAAAGAAGCTCAGTGTGTCTGAAGCATTGTGAACTAGAGAAGCTAGCAATAGGTAAGTTAGAAAAGGTTGACAAGAAACCAGGAATGCAGAACCTTACAGGACTCAAAGGATTTTGCATTTTATTTGTAAGTATAATACTTCATTGTAAATTTCATTATATAACCACTTCTTATAGTACTATTTTATAGAAACTGAGGTAATATTTATTCAAGCAAAGTTTGGTAAAAATATGTTTATAGCAATTTAAGATAAACTAGTACAGATATACTTTTTCCCAATGTTCTAAACTGAGAGTCATAGAGCACAGAAAATCTAGACAAGTAGGTGGCTACATGGCCCTTGGAAAGCTGTCTCCCTCTCTGTCTCAATTAGCCATTATCTTGGCCATATACTGGGCAGGAGTTAGATTAATAGTCAATTCATGCCTCTACATATGGTCAAGTCCTAAACGTGCAGACAGTCTGTGTGTTTTTTTTTTTTTAGCTGATCAAAGTTTCATGTATTTCCAATCTCTAGAAGTGCAGGTAACAAAGCTAAAATTATACGGAGAAAAGAAAAAAGGGACATTCTACCTCAGGAGGAAAAAAAAGTAAATTAGTAAATTATAATAGCTTTGTATGGGCCCAAAACTTCTTCCTAGTGTGATTCTGACTAAAATTTCTATTTGTAGTAACATGGCAGGACATATGTAAGTATGTATATTCTCAAAGCAGAGGTTCAGTGATAGAGGAACCAAGACAATGTAGCAGTTTTAACCAGAAGTTATTCTGAGATCTGTTCCTCAAAAAGTGAACTTGAACTTCAGTTTTCATGATTTCACTATGTGTAGAAACTAGTAACCAAAACTCAAACTTGTCCAAGGCAGGAAACCTATCTTCTTATAACTAAGATTCCAAAGGGTTGTATCTTTAGGGAAAGTGTAGACCAGAAATAACCCACTCTGTAGAAAACTGCAAGAAAACTAATTATCTTAAACATTGAAACTGCCTGGAGAACATTGGTTAAAAATGGTGATTACGATTTTGGAACCACCAACTGGCCCTCCGGCAGGTTTTACAGCCCAATTTCACACTGTCCTGGTAATCTGAAAGCCCTCAAGTTGAGAATATAGAGATTCTAGAGTTACAGAAGTAACTTTAAATCCTCCCCAGAAGAACACACTTCTATCCCAGATCTCACAGGATTCTGCAATTAAAAATCTAAGGAAAGTGATCAGTTCATAGAGAAAGTACCAATTATAAAGGAAACAAGGCACCAAGGGCAAGATCCAGAAGAAATAATAAAATAAACAGACTTACAAGTATTTCAGATATTAGAATTATCAGAGACAGACTCTAAGATAAGCATATTTATTATATTCGAAGTTTTTAAAAACTTTATAATATATTCTTTGAATAAGAAACTATAAAGAATGACTAGAAGATTTGAAAAGGAACCAAGTACAATTTCTAAAAAATATAATTAAAATAAAAAATCCAATGAAGGGGTTTAATGGCAGTCACAGCTAAAGAGAGAATTACTGAATAAGATAGTAGTAAATCTGAGGAAATTATTCAAAAGTCAGCTGACAGAAACAAAGAAAAAAATATGAGAAAAGGTTTTTGATATGTCCAGATGCCTAGAAGCAAACTCAGAATCACACTGGTGAGTATATACAGAAGCAAATTACAGTAAAATATGCCTACCACTGGGCTAGGGAATTCCTCCTCCTTTTGACCCTTGAAACCACTCTGAGTCTTAATTTCTCAGTCACTTAAGCTGCCTGCAACTCAAACACAAGAAAACTTCTTGGAAGGCAGGTGAGTTACATATCAAGCTAAGTGTTCTCTTGGAAGCGCCTCAGCTCTTTCTTCATCAGAGCCTTCTTGAGTAGGAAAGGCTTTAAAAAGGATCCTACGCAGGCCAAAGCCAGAGCTCTCTGAAAAATAGCCCTTACCCCTACATGTACTTTGTCAGCAGAACCAGTAGCAGGGGGCCACCTAAATGGTAGCATATGGAGTGCAAAATAGTTTCTGGCTGCTTTCATGCAGCCAAGGTATCCATTAAAGAGCTGGCAC
The DNA here is from genome assembly GCA_004024625.1 of Mellivora capensis. NCBI lineage: Eukaryota > Metazoa > Chordata > Mammalia > Carnivora > Mustelidae > Mellivora > Mellivora capensis. The sequence continues at coordinate 5,152 of PISX010031356.1, forward strand.
AGCTTCCAGAGGCACATTAGAAATGGCCTTTGCTAAATACACTGTTTCGTTTCCCTTCCACATATAGATTATATTGCTTTAATTGGTCTGGCATTCCTAGTGTGTTCTCCTGGTCCCAGGACAGGGGAAATGGCTGAACTGTTCCTGTATGTGTTACGGTAACACTCTTTCTTGCTGAGGAAGTAAGAATAGAGTTAAGGCTGAGAATAGTTTTCAGAGGTGATTAGTTCCTTTTAGTTTTATGTCTGAATCTGAATGTTTGGACTTGATATCTCAAGCTGTTTGAAACTCAAAGGTTCATTGCTTTGCCCCAGGGAAATATGGATCTTTGCTAGCCGACATGATGAATTGCTTTTTGTTATGCCCTTCTCAGACCTTTGGAGTATTACGGATTAAAAATCAAGAGAGCCCAGGAGAAATCAGAAATTCTAACTATAGGTCAGAAGTTGTTGAGAAGAGTGAATTACAAGAGGCCTAAAAATCCTATCATCCATTAAAGCACCATACTGATCTCTTTAATCACGACTGTCATCTGCCTATTGTCTATATTTTTTAAAACCACATTGGTGAGGCTGCAAATAACTATAGGAACAGTATGATCCTGGGTGCAGGATCCAGGAAATTCTAGTCTCAGCTCTGCAACTTGATTAACTATGTGACCTTAGCCAGGCAGCAAACTTTCCCTGCTTCATTCTCCTCATATGCAAATAAGGATAATAATAACTAACTATTGTGGTCTAAGGAGAAATGACTTATAAGAAGTTTAATGAGGGGCACCTGGGTGGCTCAGTGGGTTAAAGCCTCTGCCTTCGGTTCGGGTCATGATCCCAGGGTCCTGGGATCGAGCCCCGCATCAGGCTCTCTGCTCAGCAGGGAGCCTGCTTCCTCCTCTCTCTCTTCCTGCCTCTCCACCTACATGGGATCTCTGTCAAATAAATAAATGAAAAAAATCTTTAAAAAATAAAAAGTTTAATAAGAGGAGGAGGTGGTGACAATGGAATATGGTGTCCAGCAGAGAACAAAAGGGCTCTTAGCTCTATAACTGCATATATCAAACTTTATTAACAATGCTTGCCTGACCTTTTTTCCATTTAATTGTAAACTTATTAAGAATAGGAACTCGGGGCACCTGGGTGGCTCAGATGGCTGTGCATCTGCCTTTGGCTCGGGTCATGATCTCAGGGTCCTGTTTAACTAAGAGCCTGCTTCTCCCTCCCTCTCTACTGCTCCCCCTGGCTTGTGCTCTCTTTGTCAAATAAATTTAAAAAACCTTAAAAAAAAAAAAAAAGAATAGAGGGACGCCTGGGTGGCTCAGTTGGTTAAGCGGCTGCCTTTGGCTCAGGTCATGATCCCAGCGTCCTGGGATCGAGTCCCACATCAGGCTCCTTGCTCGGCAGGAAGCCTGCTTCTCCCTCTGCCTGCCACTCTGTCTGCCTGTGCTCGCTCTCTCTCTCTCTCCTCCTCTCTGACAAATAAATAAAATATTTTTTAAAAAGAATAGAAATTCTTTTATTCATATTTAATTTCCTATCTCCTATGGAATATCTTACATATAAAAGTTCTCGATAAACATTTGCTGCATGAATGAATTCTAATAGAGCTAAGTCAAGACAGGAATCCAGACATAGGGCCATACTGGAGAAGATAAAGGGACTAAGAAGAGTGTTATGCATTACAGTTTGTACATGTCTTTCCAGTTAAATGAAAATACACACACACATATATGTGCACGATAGCTATATACATATATATAATACATACATATAATAGCTATATGTAATATAAAATATTTACATAAAATATGTAATATATACATAAAATACCTTGTATCAACTTTTCTTTTTTAAAAGGGTATAACTTCATGAACTTAGGAGACACATTTCTCATTTTCCTATTTGTGTATGTGCTTGGGGGTGGGGCACAGTGTGCATGTGTGTGGTTTAACAGCAGACCCAACGTCAGAATCTTATTTCTACCAGTAGTGATCCAAGTAGTCTAGTGGGTTCTAAAATTTTCTTTGATGATATTTTGCAGAGGACTACAACATGTAGTACATGTACAAAATAAGATCTCTTACCTGCTCCTGACCATCTCTATCAGAGTTCATGAACATGATCATAATCTAACCAAATTTAGTCGTTAGTCAGACTTTATGCACTTACATAATTATCCCCACATCCCTGAAAAATCATAATTTATGAACTTAAGAGGCAAGAGATCCAGCACAAGGCAGATACCGAGTTTATGTTCTATATGACTTCTTAAATAAAAAAATCAAAGTTTCAACTATATAGACTAAGGATGAAACCATCAGAGAATTCAGATATCATTTGTATTTGAAGTTACATCCATATATGTGTATATATAAACATACATGCATTTACACATAAACACAAAACAAAAAGATGACTGACTTTAGCAACAAACTGAGGCTTTTAGGCTTTACTAAAACATATTTGAATCTCTCTGTACACCCTGAATATAACTTTACAACATGAGGAAGGTAATTCAAATTCTTGTAGGATATTAAAGGAATTAAAGGAATTAATTTAGAATTAACAATATATCCAGTGACAACATACTCAGGCCAGCTTCACTTACATGAGTCAGTTGAAGTGATCTGAAAGATTCCCTTTCCAAAACTGTTTTCCTTTTCAAACTGCTACCATGCCAGAATTCTTTAGCATTTTTGTTTACTATTTAGGATCTTTAGTGTTTATTTTAAGGCAGTATTACTTAATTTCCTCTTTGCTTAGATGCTATCAACTTAATTATTTACAGATAAAATAAAATACTGTCACATTAAGTGTACATTAAATACATTAAATGTATTATTGGTTATTAGATAAATTTTAGAAATGTTGATAAAGAAAAAATTCAAAACAATAAAATTCATTTTTCACTTAAAAGAAAAAGGAACAGAACAGTCAGCTATTTTAGGTGTTTGAGTGATCAAAATCCAGTACCTGATCTTTATCCTCACAAAAATTCCTTCTTTCATCCAGCAACTTATGTGGATTGTTTAGGTTGCAGATGTTCAAATCATACTGTCCAAATTTCACAGACTTACACACCAGGTTGACTAACTGTTAATAACCACTTAGTACATTATCCAGGGTAACTATCTCCTACAAACAGAGACTCTAGGAAAGCAAATTATCTAAAGAGTTTGTGTGGTAAGCTTTAAGTAAGATTTAAAAAACTTTTTTTTTTTTAAAGTAGCTAGACAAATAATAGAAAAGTGGCAAATGGGCTGAAGGTTTCCTGAGAATCGAGTAGGTGTTTTTTACACTTGAGCAAAAATATATGTATTTTTTGTTTTCTTAAAACACAGGAAATACAATGTCCATTTATAAGCTGATTTGATTTTCCATTCTGACTCAGGAGCACAGAGAAATATTCCTCTACTACTACAAAGAACACCCATGGTGTAAGCATGACAGAAAAATGAGAATGAACACTAAGCTTTAGTACTTAGAGAAACAGGCTATGTCAGAAACTATGGTGAACTAATGAAATAATGTTCTTTAATTATACATGACTTTTGTGCCTCGCTGGAACTTGAGCTGTATTTCCAGATCTAATTTTTAAAGAGGAGCTGATTATCTAAGTTATGAATGTGAAATATCCTGATTTTTAAGATATTTAGTTTCTAAATAAGGTGCAGGGCAAACAAAACACATCCGAGGCCATATTCAGTCATGGCTTGCTTCTCTAAGACTTTCATCTAGAGGAATGTTACTATGGTCTGAATATTTGCGCCTCCCCCATCCCCCTACTTTGAAATCCTAACCCCCAAAGGTAATGGTATTTGACAAATAAGATCCTTTGGGAGGTGCTTAAATCTTAAAGGTGGAGTCCTCATGAATGGGATTAGTGCCTTACAAAAGAGGCTCCACAGAGATCTCTAGCCCTGTTCACCACGTGAGGATACAGACACAGTGAGAAGTCCGTAGTCTGCAACCCAAAAGGGGGATATCCCTGACCATGCTGGCACTCTGAACTCAGACTTCTGGCCTCCAGAACTGTTACTTATAAGCTACTCAGTGCATGCTATTTGTTATACCAGTCCCAACTAAGAGATGTTTCATCAGACAATGACTACATTTAATTTTATGATCCAGAGAAAGCTAGAGTAACTGGAAACATGTGCTCTCATAATTCCCTCCTTCTGTTGTTCTCTTTGGGCTGACATGGATTTCTGCTCTCATGCTCTGGTTTTTAAGTAATCCATGGATGGCTCATTAACAGCTTCTTTCTAGAAAGTCAGATACAGAGTTGGTTAGGTTTTACTATTTGTGGTTACTTTTCTATTAAGAGGTTCACCCTTTTAATGTTTTCAAATAGCTGTTATTCACTTCTTGGAAGTTGCTTCCAATTTTTGCCAGTGACTCTCTGAAAACACTACCTTCCTTACTTGCTGGGCTAGCCACACATTTATAACTCATTACCTTAGGGCTTGGACTTCTATCCATGGCTATTTTAAATGATTCCATGCTGGATTTTAAATTTGCCTGACCTTGCCTCAAATTCAGAAGAATTACATTAACTCCCTGTCTGATCATACTCAGTAGTGCTCCGGTGCTCTTATTTACTAATTTTTCATGCATATCACCACCTTTCCACTCTAAATCTTTTGTAGATAGTCTTACTATGGTACAAAGTGAAGTACTTGATAAAAGGGAAGGTGATGTCTGCCTTCTTCTTTTTCCATTGGTAGACTCTATTTCCCTAATTCCAAGTGTAAAGTACATTTGTGGGTACTGATGGCTATATGTAGTTTACCTATCTTTTTCCCCTTCTATGCTACACACCCTGTTCCTCTTTCATATCTCCATCCATTTCAAAGGCTCAAAATTTTTTACCTATACCTCTTCTCCCCTCAAATTTTATTGTTGGTGGATAAAGATGGTAGCTGATAATAAACCCTCTTACTGGTGGTAAAGAGACATTTTTCCTAGGGCGAATTCTGCTTCTCCAAAAGAGAAACAATTTGAATATATCAGAGATTTAATTAAATGTAAAATTTACATTTTCATTATCCAATCCTCAAAGCAAGTCATTCACTCAGAAACATAAAGCACCATATAAGACAACTTATATTTTCTTTAAATATAAATATATACCTTTTAATTTTTAAATAGACCACTGATGTCCCCATATTGCTGAATTAAAATTAGATTTCTCTAAGTTTTAGTATTCTGATTTGTTACTTCAACTACAAAATCACCTCAAGCGTAGACATTTTATCTGATACTGCTTGATACTTAAAAATATACCTGGGTGGCTCGGTGGGTTAAGCCTCTGCCTTCGGCTCAGGTCATGATCTCAGGGTCCTGGGATTGAACCCCATGTTGTGCTCCTTACTCAGCAGAGAGCCTGCTTCTTCCTCTCCCTCTGCCTGCCGCTCTGCCTACTTGTGCTATCTCCTTATCAAATAAATAAATAAAATCTTAAAAAAATAAACTGCAAGTATATCAGGTTTGCTAGTCAGATTCTTTGGTATTACTTAAGATGACTAAGAAAAAACAAGTTATATTCTTTATAGGGAAGTATAAATATGACTTCCAGTATGTTATAATTGCAAAAAGTCACTCTACTTTAGGATAACCTTAACATGTTTCATCATGGAAAGCATAATACCCAGTTTTTAGAATTCCACATTTCCCTGAAGTATACTGCACATTTCTGTGCACTGCCTTTACTAGCATAATCTTTTACTGTTCAATGATAAATATATTGTTTAAATGCTTTTGTCTAATTGGGTCATGTTGCAATGAACAACTGCCTGCATTATGTATAGATGTGTAATAGGAAGCTCCTAAATAATGTCTTTTTTCTCCACATACAAAGTAAAATCTGTTATGGCAACAAGATACATGAAGAGCCAAAACCCTCCATTATTTATGTCTTCAAGAACAGTGAATGAGGTTCAATGAGGCAAAAGTAAGACAAATTAGAAAGAACTTTAGAGGCAGATTTTGGCTCAACACAAAGAAGACAATTATAAATATTAAAGCTATCTTAAAAGGAAACAGGCTATCTTGTAAGGTAGTGAGATCCCTGTTATCTGAGGTGTTCAAGGAGGCCTGATGGTGGTGGAAAATTCAAATACAAAGAAGAACAATGGCCAATATTATTTTCAAACCCCTGTTAAAAGGTGAAAATGCCAATTACCGGCAATTTTAGAAAAGACAGCATATTTATTTAAATGAAAGAACACATATTTAAATATGTATTTGTTGTGTATTAGAATTTTCCTATGCCCTGGATATAAAACGGTGACAAAGACATATGTCTGACTTCACGAAGCTTATATAGCCCATTGGAGAAAAGACAACAAATGATTTTAGATAGACTGGAAAGCATATGCCCTTGGTTCTATAAGAGTACAGGGCAGTGAAAGACTACCTTCAGTAGAACAGCAAAGCCTATGCTTATAGTATTAGACGAGAAGGAGACAAAAGAAGAAGGAGAAGGAGGAAGAGACAAAAGGAGGAGGAGGAGGAGGAAGAGAGAAAGAAAGTTTTAAGGTAATTTGCATGTGATATTAAAAAACATCAAAATAACTATAGCAAAAAACACAATTTTTTGGATTTATTTTACCATTTCCTGGTAAGCTGTTTCCTGAACTAGATCCTGATGGCCATGAGGGGTCACTGAAGAATTTTAAGCTGGAGAGTAGTCTGATGATACACAGGTTACAGAAGAAATAACTGTATGCACAATGTGAAAAGGGGCAGACCTGGTAGTAAGATGAGCACTGTTGAAATAAACTCAGTGGGAAATGGTTAAAAATTTAATGTGCTTGGCAACGGGAATGCAGAGAAGGGAAGAAGATCAATAAATATTAGTCTCTCCTGAATTTGGCGACTGATTAGTTATAGAGAAGAAAGATAAGAGAAATACTGTCTCTTGGATTTCTGCCTCCTTTCTTCAACCATTTTATTTCGGCAGCTGGAAATAAATAATAAAATTAGCACCTGGACTTTTCTATTCACCCAGGAGAAGCTGAGAAACATATGGGCCACACAAGCAAAATAGGATTTCCAAGAATTCTATCCGACATATCCAGGGTTTCTCTTGATCACTAACAGCTAGTTTAACGTTAAGTGCTATAGACTATTTACTTATTTTTTAAACTACATGTTAAAAAGCAAATAATCTTCAAGAGATGGCAATAAAGTAGTCCTAATCAACCTTATTTTTAAGTCAACATTCCAATTTCCTCTTACTATTTATGCCTTTCCACTGGATGCATATTTTTTTAATTTTTTAAAGATTTTATTTATTTATTTGAGAGACAGAGCACAGAGAAAGGAGTAGAGCAGGAAAGAGAAGCAAACTCCTGGCTGAGCAAAGAGACAAACATGCGGCTCCATCCCAGGACCCTGGGATCACGACCTGAGCCGAAGGCAGATGTTTAACTGACTGAGCCACCCAGGTGCCTCAAAAAACAACATTTTAAAGATAAAGACTGCTATATCATCCAGAGTATGATGTATATGTGTGTTAGTAAGCCTGCTATACAAAAAAAGCTAGTCCTGTATGGAACTAAGCATACTAAACTAGCTTAAAAATGCATTTTCTGGATCTGACAAGTATACTTTTTTTTTAATTTACTCCATAGGGAAAAAATATGAATCTAATAAAATTACCGTATGTTAAGAGGCCCTTGTTCCTGTGCACAAGGAAATCCATCTGTTGGGCTGAAAGACAAGGTCATATAATAGCTCACTTAATGTTACATGACTGAAAAACAAGAGTTTCCAGGAAATCTCTGTTTGATGTTTCACATCTCTGTTTCACAATGACTTGGAAGTAATCCTGAAATTCAAACATTTTGGTAACCTAAAAGGCTGAAGTTTCATTACAGTTTAAGAAGGTATTATTATAAGATATAAGTTTAAGAAGGTATTTATATGATATAAGTTTAAGAAGGTATTATTATAAGAAGGTATTAAGTCTAAATTGGTTTAAGCTGCTCTAACAAAATACCATAAACTATGTAGCTTAAACAGCAAACATTTATTTCTCACAATTCTGGAGGCCGGGAAGTCCAAGATCAAGCTGCTTGCCAATTTGGTTCCTGGTAAGAGTCTTCTTCCTGGCTTTCAATTTGCTGACTTTTCACCATGCCCTCACATGTTAAGAGAGAGAGCAAGATCTGGTCTCTTCTTGTAAAGACATAGTCATCCTTCATGGGGGTCCCGCCCCCATAATCTCATATAAATGTAATTAACTTCCAAAGGTTCCACCTCCTATCATCACATTAGGGGTTAAGGCTTCAACATATGAGTTTTTGGGGGAACACAAACATTCAGTTCATAACAATATATACGAGAGTATCTGCAAAAAACTTCAACATATTCTTTTAACAGGTATTTATTGAACCTACTATATTCTAGGACTACTGTAGATATAGAAAGGAACAAAAAAAAGATTTCTGTAGTCTTATAGCATACATTCTAATGGGGGGGTGGGGCAACCAACAAAATAAATCCTATAATGTAACAAATAGTAAATGCTGAAGACAGAAACAAAGGGGATGGGCAAGGGGATGACAATGAGAGTATGTCATTTAGAACTGGGTATTGAAGAAAAGGCCTCACTGAAAAGATGGTATTTAAGTGGAGACTTAAAAGGAAGTGAGACAATAAACTATGTGGCTAACTGAAAGAAAAGACAGAGGCAAGAGCAAATAAAAAAAATCCTCAGAGGACAGTGATCTTCATGTTCCATAAACAATAAAGAGGCCAGTGAGGATGGATGAAGTAAACAAGAGAGAAAAGAGGTTGAAATTAGAGAGGAAGTAAAAGACAAGACCAGGTAGGGATTTATAAGCCATTTTAAAGATTTTGGCCTACCTCTGATTGAGACAGGCAGCTAACAAAGAGTAATGAGCAAGGAAAGACAATTTCAAATTGTCATTTCAAAATATGACTGCTGTGCAGAAAGAAGCTATGGAGGAATAGGGTGAAGGAAGGAGGTTCCTTTTAAATCCAAGCAATAAATAATTGTGGCTTAGAGCAGGACAGTAGCGATGAAAGTGGTGAGAAGTGGCAGAATTATGGATATACTTTCAAAGTAGAGCTAACAAGATTTTCTGATTGGAATGTGGGGATGATGATAAAAAGAATCAAGGATGATTCCATGTTTTGTCGGCTGCAAGTGAAAGTGTGGCATCCACAGGGAAGGGGCTGGGTGTATGTCAGGAAAAGATCAAGAATTTGGTTTTGGATATGTTAGGTTTGAGAAGACTACTAGTCATCTAAATAAAAATCATGAGTAAACATTCAGACATGTAGGTTGGGAGTACAAAAAAAGGCTGGGCTAGATGTAGAAATTAGGGAGTCATTAACACATTGATGGTATTTTGGTTAGCTCTGCAGCAGTAAAAACTCTCTTCCCCAAATCTCAATGGGTTGCAACAAGAAATATTTATTTCTCACTCACATTACTTCTTTCTTTTTTAAATTTTTTTCTTATTTATTTATTTATTTCATTTCTTTTCAGTGTAACAGAATTCATAGTTTTTGCACCACACCCAGTACTCCATGCAATGCATGCCCTCCATAATACCCTCCACCGGGCTCCCACAACCTCCCACCCCCCACCCCTTCAACACCCCTCAGGTTGTTTTTCAGAGTCCATAGTCTCTCAGGGTTCACCTCCCCTTCCAATTTCCCTCAACTCCCTTCTCCTCTCCATCTCCCCATGTCCTCCATGTTATTTGTTATGCTCCACAAATAAGTGAAACCATATGATAATTGACTCTCTCTGCTTGACATATTTCACTCAGCATAATATCTTCCAGTCCCATCCATGTTGATACAAAAGTTGGGTATTCATCCTTTCTGATGGAGGCATAATACTCCATAGTGTATATGGACCATATCTTCCTTATTCATTCGTCCGTGGAAGGGCATCTTGGTTCTTTCCACAGTTTGGCGACCGTGGGCATTGCTGCTATAAACATTGGGGTACAGAAGGCCCTTCTTTTCACCACATCTGTATCTTTGGGAAGCTCTATTTTTAATTTCTTGAGGAACTCCACACTGTTCTCCAAAGCGGCTGCACCAACTTGCATTCCCACCAACAGTGTAAGAGGGTTCCCTTTTCTCCACATCCTCTCCAACACATGTTGTTTCCTGTCTTGTTAATTTTGGCCATTCTAACTGGTGTGAGGTGGTATCTCAATGTGGTTTTAATTTGAATCTCCCTGATGGCTAGTGATGATGAACATTTTTTCATGTGTCTGATAGCCATTTGTATGCCAAATGTCTATACTGCCTAGAGCAATCTATACCTTTAATGCCATTCCGATCAAAATTCCACTGGTATTTTTCAAAGAGTTGGAGCAAATAATCCTAAAATTTGTATGGAATCAGAAGAGACCCTGAATTGCTAAGGAAATGTTGAAAAACAAATATAAAACTGGCGGCATCACGTTACCTGATTTCAAGCTTTACTACAAAGCTGTGATCACCAAGACAGTATGGTACTGGCATCAAAACAGACACACAGACCAGTGGAACAGAGTAGAGAACCCAGATATGGACCCTCAACTCTATGGTCATATAATCTTCAACAAAGCAGGAAAAAATATACAGTGGAAAAAAGACAGTCTCTTCAATAAATGGTGCTGGGAAAATTGGACAGCTCTATGTAGAAGAATGAAACTCGACCACTCTCTTACACCGTACACAAAGATAAACTCAAAATGGATAAAAAAAACCTCAATGTGAGACAGGAATCCATCAGAATCCTAGAGGAGAACTGATATCAAAGAGGTTACTGCCTTCAGCCACAGCAACTTCTTTTAAGATATGTCTCCAAAGGCAAAGAAAACAAAAGCAAAAATGAACTTTTGGGACTTCATCAAGATCAACTGCATCTGCACAGTAAAGGAAACAGTCAACAAAACAAAGAGGCAACCCACGGAATGGGAGAAGATATTTGCAAATGACAGTACAGACAAAAGGTTGATATCCAAGATCTATAAAGAACCTCTCAAACTCAACACACACAAAACAGATAATCATATCAAAAAAATGGGCAGAAGATATGAACAGACACTCACATTACTTCTTAGTTGCTATTTGGGCTTCACGTTGCACTACTGTTTTTGTTTTCTATATCCAGGATCCCGCCTGAAGGAAGAATCTCCTTCTGGGATATACCAGTCTTGTTTTATATGACAAAATAAAAGCAAGAGTATTAACACATAAAGCTTCTGTTAAGACCTGGCATGCTGTCATTTCCATGCACATTTCATTGGCCTAACCTAATCCATCAGAATCCTAGAGGAGAATATAGGCAGTAACCTCTTTGATATCAGCCACAGCAACTTCTTTTAAGATATGTCTCCAAAGGCAAAGAAAACAAAAGCAAAAATGAACTTTTGGGACTTCATCAAGATCAACTGCATCTGCACAGTAAAGGAAACAGTCAACAAGACAAAGAGGCAACCCACGGAATGGGAGAAGATATTTGCAAATGACAGTACAGACAAAAGGTTGATATCCAGGATCTATAAAGAACTTCTCAAACTCAACACACACAAAACAGATAATCATATTAAAAAATGGGCAGAAGATATGAACAGATACTTCTCCAATGAAGACATATAAATGGCTATCAGATGCATGAAAAAATTCATCATCACTAGCCATCAGTGAAATTCAAATTAAAACCACATTGAGATACCACCTCACACCCGTTAGACTGGCCAAAATTAGCAAGACAGGAAACAACGTGTGTTGGAGAGGATGTGGAGAAAGGGGAACCCTCTTACACTGTTGGGGTGAATGCAAGTTGGTGCAGCCACTTTGGAGAACAGTGTGGAGATTCCTCAAGAAATTAAAAATAGAGCTTCCCTATGACCCTGCAATTGCACTACTGGGTATTTACCCCAAAGATACAGATGTGGTGAAAAGAAGGGCCATCTGTACCCCAATGTTTATAGCAGCAATGGTCACGGTCGCCAAACTGTGGAAAGAACCAAGATGCCCTTCCACGGACGAATGGATAAGGAAGATATGGTCCATATACACTATGGAGTATTATGCCTCCATCATAAAGGATGAATACCCAACTTTTGTATCAACATGGACGGGACTGGAAGAGATTATGCTGAGTGAAATAAGTCAAGCAGAGAGAGTCAACTATCATATGGTTTCACTTATTTGCGGAGCATAACAAATAACATGGAGGACATGGGGAGATGGAGAGGAGAAGGGAGTTGAGGGAAATTGGTGGGGAGATGAACCATGAGAGACCATGGACTCTGAAAAATAACCTGAGGGTTTTGAAAGGGCGGGGGGTGGGAGGTTGGGGGAGCCTGGTGGTGGGTATT
>PISX010031358.1:0-17510 GCA_004024625.1 Mellivora capensis
GTCTTCTTTGATTTCTTTCATGAGTGTTCTGTAGTTCCTCGAGTACAGATCCTTTACCTCTTTGGTTAGGTTTATTCCCAGGTATCTTATGGTTCTTGGTGCTATAGTAAATGGAATCGATTCTCTAATTTCCCTTTCTGTACTTTCATTGTTAGTGTATAAGAAAGCCACTGATTTCTGTACATTGACTTTGTATCCTGCCATGTTACTGAATTGCTGTATGAGTTCTAGTGGTTTGGGGGTGGAGTCTTTTGGGTTTTCTATATAAAGTATCATGTCATCTGCGAAGAGAGAGAGTTTGACTTCTTCCTTGCCAATTTGGATACCTTTTATTTCTCTTTGTTGTCTGATTGCTCCGTTATAGCATTTTTTATTTTGGCCTATTTTCTAGGTCTTTTATCTCTTCAGCCAGGGTTTCTCTGGTATCTTCTATGCTTCTTTCAAGCCCAGCTAGTATTTTTATGACTGTTGTTCTAAATTCTTGTTCAGCTTTATTGCTTATTTCTGTTTTGAGCAAATCCCTGGCTGTGATTTCTTCTTGTTCTTTCTTTTGGGGAGAATTCCTCCATCTTGTAATTATGTCCAGGTTTCTGTCTTTTGTGTGTTATGAAGGCTTGTTATGTTTCCTTCTCCTGAGAGTAATACTGTATTAAGAAGGGGTCCTACACTGTCCACAACCTGGTGCTTCTGGAAGTGGTTTTGGTATATGCTCTGTGCACTCTGCTGTTGTGTTTTGGCTGTTCTTTCCCTCAGGTCAGTCCTCTAGAGAGTTCCTCCTTGCTTACAGTAGGGAGTGTCTGGCTCTTCAACTAGGTGTGCTTTGATTTGTTTGTTAAGATAAGTCTGCTTCTCCCTCTCCCACTCCCCCTGCTTCTGTTCCTTCCCTCCCTGTCTCTGTCAAAGAAATAAAATCTTAAAAAAAAAGATAAGCCTGGAAAAAAAGAGTCTGATCCAATAAAGGAGGAAAGGAAAAGGAACATAAAAGGAAACAAACAAAAAACTGTACCAAAGACTAAGCAAGAAAGAAGGGAAAAAGAAAGAATAAGTCTGATCTAAAAAACAAGGAAAGGAAGCAAACAATAAAAAACTATAAGCCTAGGGGCTTCTGGGTGGCTCAGAGGGTTAGGCCTCTGCCTTTGGCTCGGGTCATGGTCTCAGGGTCTTGGGATCGAGCCCCGTGTCGGGTTCTCTGCTCAGTAGGGAGCCTGTTTGTGATCTCTCTGCCTGCTTGTGATCTCTCTCTGTGTCAAATGAATAAATAAAATCTTAAAAAAAAACACAAAAACCAAAAAACTATAAGCCTAAATCCAAACAAAAAATAAAGATTATATAAAAAAAAATTCCAAAAAAAAAAAAAAAAAAAGGGAAAAAGAAAGAAAGCCTGGCTCTAGTTCCACCAGAACTGATGCTGATGCTTTGGAACACTCCATCAGACCTGGTACATTCAGGAGTGCCTGTGTTGGTCTGAGGGAGAGGCCAGCTGCACTGGCTCAGCTAGACTTGCCTTTGCAAAGATACCTCTGCCAGGAGCAGGGGACAGGCTTTGGTGTAAGGAATCTAGCCGCCATTGGAGGTGCTGTGTTTCTCTCTGAAGTCTGATGGTACTGTCGGCAGGGAGGGGGGTGGTGGAAGATGGTGCCTTTCTTTCTTTCTGTCTGGGAAGGAGAGCCTGGGGCTGCCACTGTTCAGGAGGCCCTTACCGAAAAGGGAACAACTGTGTTCTAGCCTTTGGTCAGATTGCTGCCCTTAACTTGTCTGTGCCCAGCTGTTGGCATGCCCGGTGTCAGTTCTCCTGTTTTTTACGTCTGGCTGGTGGTTGGGATTCAAAACTCCAAATCTTATAGGGCCTGGCAAGGCTCTAACCTCTCCCCTCCCCTGGAGGAGAGGCTCTCAGTGCACCTCGCACTGTTGTGTACCAGAAAGGCAGTCACATGATGCGTGCACCATGGCTGGAGTCTATTACAATGCACAGTGAAAAGCTGTGACCAGGTCTGCCCAGGCTTCTGTCTTTGCTGGTGAGTGGCTTCTCTGTGGGCCCTTTGTCCTTAGAGAGGCAAAATATCCTATTCCAAATGTACTCCAGGATGGGGGGTGATCTCTTCTAGTGCGACCCAGGGGATGACCTCACCATGGTGTATTGTGCAAACCCTACATGTCCTCTCTCCCACTTTCCCTCTCGCCCTTACTTTGCTCCACAAAAAGGGTCCCCCCTTTTTTTCTCCACCAATTCCTGGCTCTGAATCTCCCATCTCCCATGTTCACTCCCTCCAATTATCCAGATTGTTTTCTTAATCCCCAGATTGATTTCCTGGTTGTTCACAATGATTTGATCTAGCTGTGTTTGAGGGCTGAGGCAAGCTCAGGGTCCCCCTACTACTCTACCCTCTTAACTTCTCTCAGAGTGCATTCCTTTTTATGGCCAAATAGTATTCCATTGTGCACGCGCATGTGCGCACTCGCACACACACACACACACACACACACACTGCATCTTCTTTATCCATTCATCCACTGATGGACATTTAGGTTGATTCCACATCTTGGCTATTATAAATGATGCTTCAAAGAACACAGGGGTGCATACACCTTTTTGAATTTGTGTTTTTGTTTTCTTCATATATATACCCAGAAACAGAATTGCGGGATTGTATGGTAGTTCTATTTTTAGATTTTTGAGCAACCTCCACACTGTTTTCCACAATGGCTACACTAATTTACATTCCCACCAACAATCTCACCAACAACTCTATAGCCTTGCCAATACTTGTTAACTTTTGTCTTTTTGATAATAGTCATTCTGATAGGCGTGAGGTAATATCTCATTGTGGTTTTGGCTTGCATTTCCCTGATGATTAGTGATGTTGAGCATTTTTTCATTGGCCTTCTGTATGTCTTCTTTAGAAAAATGTCTATTCAGATCCTCTGCTCATTTTTAAAATCAGATTGCTTGCTTTTTTTGTTACTGACCTATATGAGTTCTTTGTATGTTCTGGATATTAACCCTTTGTCTGGTATGTGATTGCAAATATCTTCTCCCACTCAATAGGTTCCTTTTTTATTTCGGTGATGGTTTATTTCCCTGTGAAGAAGCCTTTCAGTTTGGTGGAGTCCCATTTGTTTATTTTTGCTTTTGTAGCCATTGCTTCTGGAGTCAGATACCCAAAAATATCACTAAGACTGATGCCAAGGAGATTATCATCTTTATTTTCCTCTAGGAGTTTTATGGTATCTGGTATTACATCTTCCATTTTTTTCTTGAAAAAAAATTTTTTAAAAAAATTTTTATTTATTTGAGAGAGAGAGTGAGAGAAAGAGAGAGACAGAAAGCAAGCACGAGAGGTGGTAGGAGCAGAGGGAAAGGGAGAAGCAGATTCTCCTGCTGAGCAGGGAGCATGATGTGGGACTCAATCCCAGGGCACTGGGATCATGACCTGAGGCGAAGGCAGACATTTAACTGACTAAGCCACTCACGTGCCCCCTTACAAAATTTTTATGGCTTAACTTTTCACATTTAAATGTTTGCTCCATTTGAAGACCATCCTAATGTAAAATATGAGGTATGGATTCAACTTTACCTTTTTCCAGATGGTTCCCCAGAAATGTCAACATCAATTATTAAATAAACTAACTTTTCACCACTGGTTTGAGACGCAGTCTTTGTAATACACTAATTCCCATTTGCTCAACAAATCCTCAGTACTTCCTAAGTGACAATCATGGTGCTTGAGATATACAAGTGGGGAAAGAAAAAGACTAACATTCCCCACCCTTATGAAACTTATATTCTAGCAGTGGAAAGTAGACAAAAAATATGATAACTGGGTAAATTATACATTATGTTAGAAGATAAAAGAAGGGTAGAGTAAGAGGGTCTGACAATGTGAGGGGTGAGGCATTGCAATTTTACATAGGGTGGTCAGGAAAGACGTTACTGGAGAGGTGACAATTGATAAAAGACTTGCAAAGTTAGCAGTACAAGGGCCCTAAGGCAACAGTGTGTGTATGGCGTGTTCAAGGAAGAAGAATGTAGCCACTGTGGTTAGGGTGGAAAGAGCAAGGGGTAGAAAAGTAAATGATTAAGTTAGAGGGGTAACAGGCCCAGATTCCGTAAGACTGTTTAGGCCATCATAAAGACTTTGACTTTTAATCTGAGTGAAATGGGAGCCATGCTCCCATTTTGAGCAGAACAGTGACATGATCTGATTCACCATTACCCTGCCACTTCTTGGGCTACATCTTTTTGAAATCACCTTTTTCTTCCTTTGTCTTTACCACTCTTGCTAATCTCTGCAATTTCCAAAGCAAAGCCCTCAAATGTACCTATTTTTCTTCACCTTCTAGTTTTAAGCTGTTATTTTCTATCATATAAATATGGCAGTAGCTTCCTAAGTGGATTTCTCCTCCTTCCTTTCTTGCTGCTCACATATTCACTTGTCATATACCACACACCTGGGTGATATATTTTTTTTAAAGATTTAATTTATTTATTTGAGAGAGAGAGCAGGAGGGAGAGGGAGAGAGAATCTGAAGGAGACTCCAGGCTGAGCACAGAGCCCAATGAAGGCCTTGATCCCATGAACGCAAGATCACGACCTGAGCCAGAACCAAGAATCGGGCACTTAATCAACTGAGTCACATAGGCACACCACACCTGAGTGACTTTTAAAGTAGAATTCAGTTAATTATTATTTTACTATCCTGTTTACCTTTATTCCAAGGCTTTCCTAGTGCATTTGGAATAAAATTGAAGCTTTTCTTCAGGGCCACAAGGCCCTGTGTACGTAGGCCCTGGATTCTTCCCCAAGTTTATCTCAAGTCATTCTCTCCCTCCCTCTATTTCAACAAGGGTGGCCTTTTAACTTCTTAACTATATCCATGGTTTTTACACTTTTACCACATGCCTAAAATGCTTTTGTTCACTTAGTTTTTATAACTTAAAAAAAAAAAAGATATTATTTATTTATTTGACAGACAGAAATCACAAGTAGGCAGAGAGGCAGGAGGTGGGAAGCAGGCTCCCCACTGAGCAGAGAGCCTGATGCAGGGCTTGATCCCAGGACCCTGAGATCATGACCTGAGCCGAAGGCAGAGGCTTTAACCCACCGAGCCACCCAGGTGCCCCAGTTTTTATAACTATTATATATCCCTCATATCTCACCTTGAATTTCTCTTCCTTAGAGAGTACCTTCCTTGATTCCCGAATGTACATTTACAGCACCTTATTCTAATTTTGTATAATAAACATCTCAATTTGCAATTTTTACTTTATTTGCTGAGTGACTGTTTGTTACACTATAAGAAACTTGGATTTAGGAATATCTATTCTGCCTACTGGTGTATATCTGATGCCAAGCACAATTTCTGGCACATTGTAGCTGCTCAAAAACAAACAAACAAACAAACAAACAAACAAACTTGTTGAATTAACCATCTTCTTTCTTAACATAGTAAGTGGTTCTGGAGAATTAAAACCCCTTGGGCTAGAATGCCAAGAAGCAGATATATCACTTTAGTTCTTTTTTTTTTTTAAGATTTTATTTATTTATTTGACAGACAGAGATCACAAGGAGGCAGAGAGGCAGGCAGGGAGAGAGGAGGAAGCAGGCTCCCTGCTGAGCCGAGAGCCCGATGTGGGGCTCGATCCCAGGACCCTGGGATCATGACCTGAGCTAAAGGCAGAGGCTTTAACCCACTGAGCCACCCAGGTGCCCCATCACTTTAGTTCTTGATGTCTTTCTAGTTCTGTCAGTGGGGAGTCTTATAATTAAGAGTAAACTGAATAATTCTATTCCCCGCAACCCAAGGATCCCAAAGCAGTAACATATCAAGTAAATGTTCAACTCTGGCTAATGGTCTCCTTATTGTCCCTGCTCTTGTATGAGTCTTATTTCCTGTCTGCAACGGCCCCTTTTTTTTTTCTTAATATTTTATTTATTTATTTGGCAGAGAGACAGCAAGAGAGGGAGCTCAAACAGGGGGAGTGGGAGAGGGAGAAGCAGGCTTCATGGCTGGGCAGGGAGCCCGATGCGGGGCTTGATCCCAGGACCCTGGGATCATGACCTGAGCTGAAGGCAGATGCTTAACAACTGAGCCACCCAGGTGCCCTGGCCCTGTCTTATTTAATCTTCAAATCTAACCAATATCAGCACAAATTCAAACTCCATCTTCTTTAGGAAGTCTACCCTCATCCTTCTAGTCTCAATCAGATTTCTCCTTTCTCTGAGTACCTCTTGTATTTGTTGTATTTTCCATTCTTAGTAGCACCCAATATTATACTTTTTTGAATGTTGTGTGATTTAGGTGTGTAAATACCTCCTCTGACGAGTTTATTGGCTACCGACAGATAATGTTTATCTCATATAATTTGGAACAACAGAAGTCCTCCTATCTAAAGCAATTGATATTGGTATCCAGTGTGTTAAGCTAAAAAGCTGGTTAAACTTGAGATCCATAGAAGGCATCTTAAACATTTAAATCTGAAATATATAATTGTATATTTATGCGTTCATCTTTTGATGTGAAACTAAGCCTTTTCTGAGAGTGATTTTAATGATTAAGTGTCCATACCCACAATGCATCAATCAGTTGCTGTTTCAGTAAAATGCGACAAGCGACACTTGGGAAATAATATAGGTGTAGAATCCTCTAAGATTTTTATGATTTTCCCTCAATATGTCACAGTTTGCTTACACATAATTTGACATCAGTTTTTAAAAAAGTGATGGACATTTATAAGGTCTTTCCAAAGCATTCAACTACTTTTCACAGAAACAACTCCTTGTCATAGTTATACCTCATCAGCTTACATAATACTTAAATTATAGAACAGTAACAAGAGGCTTAAACAGGTTTTGCAAGAGGTACTAAGGATTCTTGATAAACATTAGCTCCTGGCAGATGTCCTCAGGCATATTTAATAATGCCATTAGCTCCAAGCAGTCATTGTGACCTGGGCATCGTTGATTGTTTACAGAGAGAATGCGTGTGTTGTTAAGTCTGGTGAGTTGTTTAAGTGATGGGTGATTAAAAGATAATCTATAGTTTCTTTTGCTTCTTTTATAATATCTAGCACAGACATGAGCTCATCATCTGCTAAAAATGCTGGAAGGATATTAGAACTATAAAGGGTATATGAGGTGAATGAGAACCATCCTATAGAAATTATCATCTGTCGAAGGGCTCTGGATTCACTTCTGAAAATTGAAAAATAAAAGTGCCCATATTCTTAGAACTGTAACAGCATTTCAGAGAGTAAAACTGAACTTACCTGAGACCTGACTATCTGTGATCCATTACTCATTTCTTTCTCTTCCATTTTCCCCCCTTGGGAAAGTATAGCATTGTGAGAGGGCATAACTGGGAAAAAGAAAAAAGGAGCATCTGGTAAATATATGATATTAATGCTGAAACTAACTCTTGCAATTTTTGTTTCCTGTTAGAATGGCAGACAGTTTAGAGAGAAGCCTTCTAAGACATAAGCTCAAAGGCTGGATAACTTATTGAGGAATTCAGTGTGGGACTTTCTCTCTCTCTCTCTTTTTTTTTTTTTTTACTTTTTAAAAAAAAATTTCATTTCTTTTCAGCGTAACAGAATTCATAGTTTTACAACACATCCAGTGCTCCATGCAATGCGTGCCCTCCATAATACCCACCACCTGGCTCCCCCAACCCCCCCCCCGCCCCTTCAAAACCCTCAGGTTGTTCCTCAGAGTCCACAGTCTCTCATGGTTCATCTCCCCCCCAATTTCCCTCAACTCCCTTCTCCTCTCCATCTCCCCATAGGACTTTCTCTTATTGTGGCATATGAGAAGCTCAAGAAAGCTCAGTGGTGCTTTGCCCTGACTACACACATGGGGGATTTTTAAAAAAATGCTAGTGCTCAGCCCCTATTCCCAGAGATTTGCTTTTTGTTTTTGTCTTTTTAATTTAAATTCTAGTTAGTTAACATACAGAAAAATATTTGTTTCAGGAGTGGAATTCAGTGATTCATCACTTACATACAACACCCAGTGCTCATTGTAACAAGTGCCCTCCTTAATACCCATTACCTCTCTAGCCCAGAGATTTGGGTAAATCCAGTATTATCCAAATTGGTCTAGGATGGGCTTGGGAAACAGCATTTTAAATTCTAAAGTCTCTAAGTGATTCTAAGTAGGAGATGAGAGCCACTGAGATGAGCTGATACAGAAAACATATGTTGAGGGCCTAATCTTTAATTCTTTAAGGGGATAAATTCATCCCGAAACTCAAACTCCAGAGATTTCTCCTTTACTCTTTTTAATACAAAGGAGATTTCACTCTTCTCATTTTTCAGAATGTTCACCTTCTTTTTTGAGTACCTAGATTCAGTCCTCCACCAGGATTACTACACCTCTCTGCAGTTCTTAGGTTGTAATGTCATCAAAGCTTTGCTCTCTTCTAGAACAGTCAGTAGATACACTAGTACTAATAGCTTCAGGGTCCTTGTCATTCCCTGAAAGCTTATTTTCCAGAACCTTATGGAGATATTAAAGGTGCCTCATCTCTGATGAGAGCCTCAGAAGCCAATGGTTACCCACAAGAATGATTGCTGCTTCTCAGGGGCAGCCACTCTCAGAATCTTGCTTTGTTCATGCAAGAGAGATGTGGGGGTTCCTGAAGATGGCTATTACTTTTTCTTCCCCTAGAGGCATCAATCCTTCATGTACAGACTTTACTATGATATTCAAATCTCTCTCCCCAGGGATCTTGTAAGATACAATATCAGATTGAGAACCCGTAATGAGATGCACCAGTCAACAAAAGAAATCCAGCAGCCTCAGTCACCTAGGGACCTAGAGAATCTGTAAAGAAACATATAAACTACCCGTTCATAAAGATAGGGCACACTACAGTGTGGAGTTCTTTAAAAACAATCAAAAAGCATTTTTAGAATTTCTCAAATTTATACATTACAAAAAGCAGAGATGTACAGATCCATCAGCTACAACAAACTTTGGCCTCAGTTCTTATCCACCCTCTTCTCAGAAAACATGTGGTCCTTGCATGGTAAAAGATTTTCAGAAAGACTTTTACTAACATCAACAACAGAGTAAAATGTATTGAACTGCTAATAAACATGGAACAATACATTCTTTTTCTGTGCACAAAACTTGGCCTGAAAAAGTTCTCTCAAAAGTTAGTAATGGAACTGAAGAATGAAGTCATTCTTGAGAAGCAATTTTTTTTAAAATGAGAAAAATCACAGTTCCAGTGGAATAGTCCTATTAGATGAGGAAGCCATTCACTGCTCAAGATATGGCATGAATCCACAATTTTACAAACAGTTGAGTAAGGGGCAGACCTTTCAGGAGTAATTTAAAAGCACTTCAAGAAGCAGGTCTTATTTCACTAAGGAAAAGCTCTAAAAAGGTCCTACTCTCTGAAGAGCCAGACTGAATATATGTGAATACTCTGACATTTGAAACGTCAGATCACTTCAAAACCACCTATTTACAACAACCAAAAAACAAAACTGCATTTACCAAGTTAGGGAGAACAGGGTTTCTCCTTCATGTGTGTGAGCCCAAGGAGATGAAGAGCGTATCAAATATATTGTATATTCTATGGAAATTTTGTTATTCGAGAATTTTTTATGGCATCTGATGAGACTAGGGCTCCAGAGAACACACCTTTGGAAACAATGATTTAGTTCTCAGTTTTCTGATGTAATGAAGGATTCTGAAACTGAAGATCTCCTGGTTCACAGCCCTAGAATCCTTCTAGTATACTCTGAAGTTCTTTTTAGTACTCGTTCTCCATGTTTCCTTCTCAGTACTTGTTCTCTACCATTTTTAAATCTGATTCTCCTTTTCTCATAATTTCCCTTTTAATTCCTGTATTGGAAAGATACACACACAAAACTCCTAAAAACCAACCTCTCCCCACTCCCAAACTGTGGGCAATTTTTCATACAATACACACATAGACTTTTCTAGAGAAGCCTGTGGGATTACCACAGGCTTTTTTCAAATAAGTAACCACAATGACTTGGAAAGTAACAATTCCCTTGATTGCCTAGGGAATACCAGAATTATAATCAATTCAGATGAAGAATGACTTTGGGCTTAACACGCTTTTTCCTCCAAGCTCTTCCAAAAATCTAAGTGAACTTTATCAACCATGTGGAAAACTCCACACCCCTTCTCTACCTTGGAAATACCTTCATTTTATTTTTTGACAAATATTAAAACAAATTTTTTTGTAGATATAGAAAAGCAGAAAGAAAATCCTACTATCATCCAGAGATAACCAGTTACTTTTTGGGGGGATATATACTTGCAGACTTTTTTTTTTTTTTTAGGATTATATTTATTTCTTTGACAGAGAGAGATCACAAGTAGGCAGAGAGGCAGGCAGAGAGAGGGGGAAGCAGGCTCCCCGCTGAGCAGAGAGTCCGATGCGGGGCTCGATCCCAGGACCCCGGGATCATGACCTGAGCCGAAGGCAGAGGCTTTAACCCACTGAGCCACCCAGGCGCCCCTTTGCAGACTTTTTCTATGCAAAGATACACACATATTATAATATGGTGTGTGTGTATATACATATGTATATATATATAAATTATTATATATATATATAACTTTCTTTTTTGAAATGTGGGTTTTAATTATTTTAATTGATGATACTCTACATATTACTCCAGGACAGAAAACAAAATATCATTTAAAAATTAGGGTTATATAGTTTCTTCAACAAATGATGATGGGAAATCAGTGCAAGAGAATGCAACTGGACCAGTTTCTTATACCATATACAAATAAAAATTATATATGGACTAAGGCCTAAATGAGACCCAAAACCATAAAAAAATCCTATTAGAGAAGCATAGGCAGTAATGTCTCTAACATTGACTGTATCAACATTTTTCTAGATATGACTTAGCAATTGCACTACTAGGTATTTACCCAAAGGATATAAAAATATAGGTTTGAAGGGGTACATGCGCCCCAATGTTTATAGCCGCATTATCAACAACAGCCAAACTATGGAGAGAGCCCAAAAGTCCAACAACTGATGAATGGATAAAGATGTGGTGTGTACACACACACACACACACACACACACACACACACAATGGAATATGAGTCAGCCATCAAAAAGAATGAAATCTTTCCATTTTGCAATGATGTGGATGGAGCTACGGTGTATTATGCTGAGTGAAATAAGTCAATCAGAGAAGGACAAATACCATATGATTTCTCATACATGGACTTTAAGAAAGAAAACAGATGAACATATAGGAAGGGGAAAAGAAAAAGAGAGGGGAGCAAGGACATAAGTGACTTTTTATTTTATTTTTTAAAGATTTTATTTATTTATTTGACAGACAGAGATCACAAGTAGGCAGAGAGGCAGGCAGAGAGAGAAGAGGAAGCAGGCTCCCCTCTGAGCAGAGAGCCCGATGCGGGGCTTGATCCCAGGACCCTGAGATCATGACCCGAGACGAAGGCAGGGGCTTTAACCCACTGAGCCACCCAGGCACCCCCATAAGTGAATTTTAAAGACAGAAAACAAACTGAGGGTTAATGGATGGGTTGCATGGGTGATGGGTATTAAAGAGGGCACTTGTTGTGAGGAGCACTGGGTGTTATATGTAAGGATGAATCACTAAATTCTACTCCCAAAACCAATATTGCATTATATGCTAACAAAATGTAAATTTAAAAAAGTCACTTTCCACATAGAAAAAACAAAAACAAATTATTAAAAAAATGGCACATAAGTATGTGTCACATTTTAAAATATTTTATATATTTATACAATTTTAATATATTTATATATTCTATATATACACACTCACACATGCAGAATGGAATATTACTCAGCCATTTCAAAAAGAATGAAATCTAAAAAAAAAAGGGGGGGGCGCCTGGGTGGCTCAGTGGGTTAAGCCTCTGCCTTCAGCTCAGGTCATGATCTCAGGGTCCTGGGATCGAGCCCCATATCGGGCTCTCTGCTCAGCAGGGAGCCTGCTTCTCCCCCTCTCTCTGCCTACTTGTGATCTCTCTTCCTCTGTGAAATAAATAAATAAATAAAATCTTTAAAAAAAAAAAAGAATGAAATCTTGCCATTTCCAACAGCATGGATGGAGCTAGAGATTATCATGCTAAGCGAGATAAATCTGTCAGAGAAAGACACATGCCATATGATTTTATTCATACGTGTAATTTAAGAAACAAAACAAATGAACAAAGGAAAAAAAAAAGGGAAAGATAAACCAAGAAAGAGACTCTTAAATACAGAGAACAAACTGATAGTTGCCAAAGGGGAGGTGAATAAGGGGGATAAGATTGGTGGGGGGATAGGTGAAATAGGAGATGGGGATTAAAGAGTACACTTATCATGGTGAGCACCGAGTAATACATAGAACTGCTAGATCACTTACCGTACACCTGAAGTTAATGCAACACTATATGTTAAGTATACTGGAATTAAAACTCAATAATAAATTAACAAATATATTTTTATACATACAAAAATATATAAACAAAATAAAAAATAAAAATAATAAAATTAAAAAATTAAAAAATAGTGTTATAGTATAATCAACTGCATGCAATACCCAAAATTTATTTAACAACTTCATAAGCTTTTTGGGAGCCTTCTTTTCCCTTCTTCCCTTCTACCCTTCCTTCCATGGTTATAGACAACAGCAAACACTGTACAGTTTTGGCATAATTTTGTCTGAATATTTCTTTAGGATAAATTCCTAGAAGTGGAACTGTTGGATCAAAACAAAGGTAAAACACTATTGAGGAAGGCTGTATCATTTTACTAATTCATTAACAATATGAGAGTGACCATTAGCCAAGAATAATAAGCATTATTTTAAAAAATAGAATAAAAATAGTAAAATATAATAAATAGTATATAATCTAATTCTTAGATAACATGGGAGGCAGAACTTCATAATTTTAGCTTTCCTATTATATCTTTTATAAATTACCCTTTGTGTCATTTGTCCACCTTTCTACCATTTTTGCCTTTTTCTTATTGATTTGTAAGAATTCTTTATTACAAACTATATTGTGCAGGAAAAGATTAACTGAGTGGGTCTGGGTTGTCCAAACTCTGCACATTTTAAGGAGAGGTTTGAGCCTGGTCTGGTTCCTGAGAGATAACCTGTAATGCTTTGCAACACCCTGCCTGTTCAAGTGTCTCTGGTTACCTGAGGCTTTGGGACAGGTCAGAAAGTTTATGCTAAAATAGGATTTATAGTGGCATTCTTGGAACATGTAGGATCACCTTGACCTCTGGAAGGACTGGAGATTGAAGATCAGTAAAACAGGTGGTCAGCTATGCCTACATGACCAACTTCCAATAAATACTCTGGATGCCAAAGTTTGCATGCGATTCCCTGGCTAGCAATACTGTATGTATGTTATTACACATCACCTCTGGGAGAATTAAACACTATCTGCATGACTCTTACTGAGAGAAGACAACTGAAAGCTTTGCATCTGGTCTCTCTCTGACTCTGCTATACCTGCTTTTTGTGTTGCAGAATTTAATCTGTCTCTTTTCACTGTAATACTCATGCTACTGTAAGTAAAGTAATTTTTATGAGTTCTATGAGTTCTTTTAGCAAATCACTGAACCTGAGGGTGGTCTTGGGGATCCCTGAACACAGACATAAACAGCAACTCCCTTGTGATAACATAAATGACAAATGTAGTCTCCATGTTATCATTTGTCTTTCATTCTTTGCTGCTTAAAAAAAAAGTTAATTTAGAAATCGTCTCCATCATAAAACTTTTTCTTCTCACCTGTGTAGGTCCTAAGTATGTGTGAGGTTTTGTTTTGTTTTTTCCTTACACAGTTATACATGTTCATAAGTTTTTTACACATTCTACATGAAGACATAAGTACACAACACTTGGGAGTATATGAGTAAGACTGAGTGACCTTCAACGCCTCTTCTATTCTACTTTCCTCCCTGGAAGTAATTCACCATCAGTCATTTGGTGTACATCCTTTTTTGGCCATTTATGAACATATATAATATAACCACATCCCTATGTAACCTAACTCACAACATATTATGTGCCACTGTTCTGCAGCATCATTTATTCCCTAAATGTCTTAGAGATCTTTCCTTGTTTGTTAACTTCAAAATAAACTACCTTATTCTATTTTATAGCAGTACCGTAGGGATCTATCATAATATATTTAACCACATCTCTAGTGAACATTTAGGCTGTACCCATTTCTCACAATTGCAAATAATATTGTAATAAACATCTTTTTACACACCTCCTTGTGTACCTGTGCAAGTATTTCTGCAAGATTGAGTCCAGAATGAAATTTCTGAGCCTGAGTGAGCTCATTTAACATTTTGGTACAAATTGTCAAATTGCCATTCAAAGTGCCTTCCTCAGTCTTACAACTGGTGCCCTTCCCTGGGCACTTTCCTCAACACCTTGTATCATCAATATTTTTATATATTGCTAGCCTACTGGGTGAAAAATATCTTTGACTTTATTTGTGTTCTATGGTTACTTACGAGGTTAAGCATTAAAAAAATGTGTGTGTGTGTGTTTTGGTTACCTGTATTTTTTTTTAATTGAATAATTTATTTGAGAGAAAGAGAGAGTGCCAGAGAGAGAGCACAAGCAGGGGAAGGGGGAGAGGGAAAAGCAGGCTCTCTGCTCAGCCCCATGCAGGACTCAAACCCTGCGATCAGGACCTGAGCCAAAGGGAGACGCGAAACCCACTGAGCCATCCAGGCACCCTGGTTACCTGTATTTCTTCTATACATGGCCTATGGTATCCTTTGCCCATTTTTCTTTTTTCTTTCTCTCTCTCTCTCTCTCTTTTTTTTTTTTTTTTTTTTTTTGCTATTAACAGAGGCTCTTTACATATCATGGACATTAATCCTTTGTCTCTTACACATATTGCAAATATTTTCATGTGTCTTGTTTTTAGCCCTTTGTTCTTTTTGAATACAGAAATTTAAAATTTTGACATAATCTAATGAGTTTTTCCCAGACGGCTGTGTCACGGCACGGCTACAGCATGAAGTACAAGGGTGGACGGCGAAACAGGGTGCAGCATTAAGATCATAAAGGGCTTTGAGTGCACTTCTAAGGAAGCGCACTACTGTCCTGATGGCAACCGAGAACCATGCAAGGGCTTTCAGCAACACAGCGACTCTCAACAAACATTCCTCATCGAGCAACTATCGACTGAGCACCCGAGTACCACGATCAAACCTGTCTCTCAGAGAATTATAATTTTTGTACAAGTTTCACAATTTCAAATACAGCACGAGAAACAGACCATCGTGTCAAAGGGCATAAGGGGGACTTGCGCGGCCGCCTACGAAAACGTATTTTACGTTTAAAGCAGAACGGGATCAGTGCGGAAACTGCCAGAGCGGTGGAAGCAGGTCGAGTTTGCGGAATATCCGCGCCTGCGGAACACAACAGAAGTCACTTCAATTCAGTGGGAAACTGATTCAATTCCTAACGGCGGGCGACCGGGAAAGAGGCATATTCCTACCCAACAACTTACAACAAAATTAACACCCCCCAAATATAGGTAGGAATGTAAAGAAGAGATTTAAAGATCCTTTAAAAGCAGTAGAAACAAATAAAGGCGAATGTGTTCGTGATCTTGCGGTGGGGAGAAACTTCCCGAAACGGTAACGCCCTCGCCCACACGGAAACCGGCTGCAGAATGCACCCGAGGAGAGCCGGGTCACGATCCCGGGGTGGGGGGGCCTTCCTTCCAGACGAGGGGTGCGGGTCTCGGCGACGGCGGGGGGCGCGGCCGGGGACTCCGGGTCGAACGCGGGGAGCGACCGCGACGCGCGCACCCCCGGGCCGCCGCCCGCCCTGCCCCCTCGCCCGCCTCCCGGCCCGCGGCGCGCCGCACTCACCGGCCTCCACAGACAAAGGGCGCTCTGGGCGGCTCCGCCCCCTGACGCCGCGGCCGCCGCCGCCGTCGCCGCCGCCGCCGCCGGGCCCGACCTGGGCGGGACGCGGTGCTGAGAGCCCGACTGCCCGAGCCGAGGACGCCCAGCGGCGGGGCCCCTGCGGCTGGACCGGCCGCCCGCGCCAGCCCGGCTGCGACCGAAGCCTCCCCGCGATGGCGACCGCGCCGCGCGGGCTTGGGCTCCGCCACACGCATGCGCCGGCGGCGCCCCGGGCGGCCGGCTTCCCGCATGCTGGACTCGGAGCTCCCACACGCTCGCCCGCGGGCTGCCGCGGCAGCGGCGCTCCCGGGGGCCCGGACCTCCGCCCCGCGCTCCTAGGGCTCCGCCGCCGGGCCGCGGGGTGGGGGCGAGTCGGCCAAGGCCCGCCCACAGCCCTTACGGGTCCGAGTATCCGAGGCCCGGGTTCGCGCCGGATCCTAGTCCCCTGCCCGCTCCTCGCCGAGCGACTCGGCGCAAGGACGACGGACGAACGCCGGCTCCTGAGGGGAAGAGTAGCGTCCTGTCAGCCGGCCCCACGGTCGGCTTAGCCGGGCTTCAGAACGCTCTCCCGCACGACGCCGACCGCAGGGGTGGCTCCAAGCCGGTCTCCTTCACCCTCGAAACCGAGAAGTGCGGACTGTCCGGTCCCGCCGCGAACGGACACTCGCCAGCTGGGACGGGAACTGAACGTACTCGACGCCTGGGGGCACCCGGAGTCCGTGGTTCCGCTGCTGTTGGCTGCTTGGCACGTGGGCGCGGCGGAGGAGCCGCTTCTGCGTGGAGCTTTGGTGGCAGCGCCTCAACTGCACAGTTGAATGGGTCGTGAAATACAGCAGTGTCCTTTGCACCTGCACAAAGCCTTTTTAAAGACGTGCAATTCAAGTTTAACCCCAGTTTATATCAGTTTCAAGTTTAATCCCGGTATAGTTAGTTTATATTAGTTTCAGGTATAAAATACAGTGATTGGACAATTCCGTATATTACTCAGGGCTTATCCGGATAGGTGTGTTCTTTTTTTTTTTTTTTTTTTTGGACTAAAAAAAACCATTTTATTTTATTTTTTTCTTTTCAGCGTAACAGAGTTCATAGTTTTACACCACACCCAGTGCTCCATGCAATGCGTGCCCTCCACAATTCCCACCACCTGGCTCCCCCAACCTCCCACCCCCCCACCCCTTCAAAACCCTCAGGTTGTTTTTCAGAGTCCATAGTCTCTCATGGTTCATCTCCCCCCCAATTTCCCTCAACTCCCTTCTCCTCTCCATCTCCCCATGTCCTCCGTGTTATTTGTTATTTTTCAAAGAGCTGGAGCAAATAATCCTAAAATTTGTATGGAATCAGAAGAGACCCCGAATCGCTAAGGAAATATTGAACAACAAAAATAAAACTGGTGTCATCTCATTACCTGATTTCAAGCTTTACTACAAAGCTGTGATCACCAAGACAGCATGGTACTGGCATCAAAACAGACACATAGACCAATGGAACAGAGTAGAGAGCCCAGATATGGACCCTCAACTCTATGGTCAAATAATTTTCGACAAAGCAGGAAAAAATATACAGTGGAAAAAAG
>PISX010031359.1:0-17511 GCA_004024625.1 Mellivora capensis
GTGGGTGCGTGCACGTGGGTGCGTGCACGTGGGTGCGTGCACGTGGGTGCGTGCACGTGGGTGCGTGCACGTGGGTGCGTGCACGTGGGTGCGTGCACGTGGGTGCGTGCACGTGGGTGCGTGCACGTGGGTGCGTGCACGTGGGTGCGTGCACGTGGGTGCGTGCACGTGGGTGCGTGCACGTGGGTGCGTGCACGTGCGGTACACAGATACAAATAAGCAATGGAAGTCTCACCGTCTGCGTCCTATTTCCAGGGACGTCGCAGGCATCAGGCAGCCACAATCACTTCATTATTCATCTTGAAGAGCTGCAGGGCACCGTAAGAGTGCTCTCTGAAGGTTGTTGGCAAGGCAAGCAGGAATTAATGAACAAGGCAATAGAAACCTTCTGAGCTGTCCACAGAGGGGGACCTCCATTTCCTGGAGAAGCAGAGGGTTGCAGTGACAGTCCAGTTGTGGGACTGGGGGAAAAGGGAGTCTCCTCTTCCTCATCTGTGAAGGGGATACTGCTGGGGTGCGTTCACATCAGAATGGGGGCAGTATCCTCAGCTCCTCACTCAAGATTAGGGGGTTGGAACGCCTGATCATGCCAAGAATAAGTAAGGCAAGTGTCTCTAGACTGGATTTGCCCATCTATTGCTTCAGGGCGCACCCCTGATGACTTCTGTCCCTCTGAGCTACCATGTGCCCGCCACCCCCTTTCTGTTGATTGCCTGTAGACTCGATATTATCCGAGGTGTTTTTCTAATGAGTTTCTGACGGCAAACGTGGGAAAGAGGTGTCTAGTATAGCCTTAGATCCTCATGTTTGTAGGTAGAGCATGGGAACAGTCCAAGAGCCCCTGGGGAGCATGCAAGTCCCAAAGATAAAAGGGTGAGGTTTGCCTCTGGTGCCATGATGGGGTTGGAGATAGGGGAGACACTGTGTAAAAGCTCTGCCAAGTTTTCCCTTCTGCCTTGAGCTCTTGTAAGTCATAGTCAAATACGCAAAACTTTGAGGCAGGTTTAAGGTATAATATGGCCTATTTTTGTGGGAGCCCAAAGCTTCCCAAGAATAATAAAAGTTCAAGTGCAGCCAGCGTGGTGGTTCATTGCTTTCTTTTAATTACTTTTGCACCTCAAAGGGCCCCCCTTGCTACGGAGAGCTCTGACCCTGGTAAGATTCACGGATAATTGACCCCAGGAGGGTGTTTGGAGGATGAAATTAAATGTGATCATACATATAAAATGCCTAAACAAAGAGGAAAAGCATGGGAGTCAAGTTCTTTCTTCTGTGTGTCCCCGGATTGGAGACAACCTTGCCCTTCCCGTGCTCTGACCATACACCCCCTGAATCTTTGGCGTATTTCCTTCTGCTTCTTTCTTTTTTCAGCCTTCCAGCTGGACTATATGCCCCTCGAGAGGTGGGGTCAGGTTATTCATTTTTATAACCTTCATAGCCAAATGTAACCAAATCATCAGGAAAGCAAAATTCCCCATAATTAAAGCCACCAGTGCCTTGACATGTTTTCCTCAGAACTTTGGGGGCTTTAACAATTCATTGTTGCTTCTCTGGCTTTCAAAGCCTGGCTTCATTTCTCACCTTCTGTCACTCTTAAAATAATAGAAAGTATAAGCTTATTTCCTCATTTAAATTTAAATTAACTTGGCTTTGACAATGCCATGAATCCTTGGGAAAAAGATCCATGCCAGACAACCTGGAGTGTCATCGGGACACTGGACAAGGAAACAGGAAATGCTTCTCATCTCTCTACAGTAGGAGGTCTTTCAGACTCTTTCCTGATAACAGACAATTAATTTATCTTCTCTTAGCTGGTGCTTCCACCCTAGGCTTTCTCCAGAATGGACCTTCTCAGAGTGTGTTCTCCCAACCCATAACATCAGCATAACCTTGAAACTTGCCAGAAATGCGAATTCTCCAAGCCCACCCCAGACCACCTGAATCAGAAGCCTGTGGGGTGGGGTCCAGAAATATGCATTTTAACAAGCCCTCCGGGATGTTCTGAAGAACGCCGAGGATTGAGAACCGTGACCACAATCTCCCAGCATCATTAGGGCTAGAATCGGATTGTCTGCATTGTGGTTTCCTTTTCTGTAAGACAGCAGTGAACGGGATGTTCCGGCTTTGCATTTGGTCAGTTTGCTGGTAGAACTCTGGATGAGCTAAGGCTTCAGGACCCTTCACATGCCATCTCTATGCTAAACACGGATTTCCTTTTTTTTCTCCTGATTTTTGCCTTAAACCTTAGCCACACACTTCAGTGAAATTTTAATAGAACTGGAATG
The DNA here is from genome assembly GCA_004024625.1 of Mellivora capensis. NCBI lineage: Eukaryota > Metazoa > Chordata > Mammalia > Carnivora > Mustelidae > Mellivora > Mellivora capensis. The sequence continues at coordinate 2,286 of PISX010031359.1, forward strand.
GAGAAATAGCACATAACCCTCAGATAGGCATGCATTCTCTGTTACAAGGAGGCTCATCCCCTTCTCTGTGGGTGAGAGGGGAAGAGCGTATGTGTTAATGTATTAAAACTCGGGAGGACAGAACACTACAGAGCACCAAACTAGATGTAACTACAAAACCCACCTTCTTTTCAGTGTGTGTATGTGTATGAATGTAGTTGCCATAAGTGGATTTCAGGGGTAGGGAGCAAAGATAACCAGGGAAATAAAAGGGGGCATAACTATGAGCATTCAGAGACCCCATGGGACTGGCTTTTGGACAATTCTACTCTTTATTCCCGCTTCTAGCATTCTTTGACCCAAATTCAGGTTCCCAGTTCCTGAGGAAGTCCACTTGTAAGGACCTATTTAGCCAGAGCACTTCCATCCATCCGTTAAACAATAACCTTGCTGTTTAACCCTTAAACTGTCCCTGCTCCCCTTCCCCCAGGGGACTTACTTAAAAACAAGCCCCAGAAACCAGCCCCAGGTAACAAAGCCCAAATACAAGGGTGGGTCAGGCCAGGTGGAGACATCTGATCAGTGGGGGGATCCATACTGTCTCCCTAGCTACCAAGGAGTATGGGCCCTGCCCTCTGGATGCCTTTTGGGTGCCAATTCTGACCAAGGTGATAGGCTGGTTCAAATATCTACTAGGGTAAATTATAATTCAATTGGTCATTTATGTGTGACCTAACATGACTGTGCAGCTTTCTCTGTGTGTTACAATTTCATTGGCCACCTGTGCATGGCCAGGCCCAACCACATGGCCTTTGCCCTTAAAAGCTAGTCTGTGAAACAGAGAGAGGTCGCCCTCTCTTGTAAGAAGCGCGGCCCCGAACGTTCGGTCTGATTCTTGATGCTTGGAATGGAATAAAGCTTTGCTTGGCCTTTGCTTTATATCAGTCTCGCTCCTTTAATCATGGACCCATTATTGGGGGACCTAACACACTCACATGCATTTACATGCTCAGGTTAGGGGAACGGTGGCTCCAAGCACAAAGATTGCATTCATTCCACAGACATAGGTTGAAAGCTGGATACTGCAATGGTCCTGGTGATATAACTCTAAGGAAGGTATCTCCTCTGTCCTCAAGGAACTGACAGTCCAATGAGGACATGGATGAGTAACCAGGCAATTATAAACATCACACTATGTTCCATGTGGGACACTTTGATACCTGATCCCATCTTGGAGGGGTCAATTAATGTTTCCCAAAGGAAATGACAAACTTTGAAGGATGAAGAGAAATTATCTAGTGAATAGGTGATTAGAAAGATGTAGTGGAAAGGGAGTGGCAAATGACAGACAGTGTCATGGGCAAAACAAAGGGCAACCATGCATTGAAGATGGTTCTGGTTCGATAGGTCTAGAGAAAGCAAGAGAGAATGAATAATGAGATGAGAGCCCTACATTAAGACACCATCATGGAGTTTCAGACAGACTAACATTAGAGACTTTCAAAGACACACTAGTTGGAGTGGAGAATTGATTTGAATACAGGCAAGTTTGGATGCCAGTAAGGAGATCCATGGTTGAAACAGCCCCCAGAAGATAAGCTTCCCGGGGCATCTGGCTGGCTTGGTCAGTGGAGCATATGACTCTTGATCTTGGGTGTGTAAGTTTGAGCCCCACATTGGGTATAGGAGTTACTTAAAAATAAAATCTTTAAAAAAAAAAAAAGATAAGATTCCTACAGGTTACCTTAACAAGATATTTGTTAAATTATATGAGGAAAGTTTTAAGACTTCCCCAAAAGACGCAAGACTAGACGTGGACAAATAGATTTCTTATGTCCTTAGTTAAGGTGACTCCACATTGTGAATATGTTGATTCTCCTCAAGCTAATATCTATATTTAAAATAAAATACCAATACAAATAAAATACGAATAAAAGTACCAATACATTTCCAGATACATTCGATCCCCTCACTCCTCCTCCCAAAATGCTAGAGAAAATGATGGTAAAGTTTGTTTTTAATAGAACAAAAGCAAGTAAAAGTAACCAGGAAAATCCTGCATCAGAACAACAATGAGGAAAATGGATAATTCTAATAAATTTAAAAAGATATCACATGGGATTATCTTAATAGCATCGCATTGGAAACAGCCCACATTCTCATCACTAGCACATTGGTTGAATACACTATGTTTATCACTGGGAATGCAATCAGTCACGAGAAACAATGGGTAAGATACTATATGTACAGATAAAGAGCAATTTTCACAATATCAAAGCAAGGTGCAGCCTAACACATACTAATTTTTGTGTAAGAAAAGTGAGAACTGGGGTGCCTGGGTGGCTCAGTGGGTTAAAGCCTCTGCCTTCAGCTCAGGTCATGATCCCAGAGTCCTGGGATCGAGCCTCGCATGGGGCTCTCTGCTCAGCATAGAGCCTGCTTCCTCCTCTCTCTCTGCCTGCTTCTCTGCCTACTTGTGATCTCCATCTGTCAAATGAATAACAATAAAATCTTAAAAAAAAAAAAAGAAAACTGAGAACATGAAATAATAGCCACAAAAAAATTTTAAATAACATACAATGCTTTTGACAGCATTATAATTTTAAGTATGTTTATGCATAGTTGCAATAAGACAAACATGTATTTTTGTGTTAGCAGGAACCAAGGTTTTTCAGAGAAAATTAAAAACAAAGAAAAAGAATTGTATCGTTAAATTTGAATTGGAAATATCACCATGAACTCAGTGATACACATACTTTGTGTCAGTCCACTCAACCTAGAGGCAATGATACACTAGTAACAATGAGCACATCAAACAGTAAGAATTTGCTTTCTAGGGGCGCCTGGGTGGCTCAGTTGGTTGAGCGACTGCCTTCAGCTCAGGTCAGGATCCTAGAGTCACAGGATCGAGTCCCGCATCCGGCTCCTGGCTCCACGGGGAGTCTGCTTCTCCCTCTGACCTTCTCGCCTCTCATGCTCTCTCTCACTCTCTCTCTCTCTCTCAAATAAATAAATAAAATGTTAAAAAAAAAAAAAAAAGAATTTGCTTTCTAAATACCATTCTATATGAGAAGAAAATAAGGCCCCTCAGTGAAATTGCTAGTCTGAGGTCTGGAGTAGGGAAAGTACAAAGTGAGCCTTGGGTATCATGTTGCCTCAGAAAATAAGAATGTGCCCAGAAGTAATGAAGTCACAGAGAAGTCATCTTGAGGGGCTCTCATTGATCAAATTCAGTTCAAGATAAGCATCAAACAGAATATTGACTGTATTTGATTGAAGCATATTGAATAAACAACAACAACAAAACAGTCCATAGTGGTACCGAGAGGAAGGGAGGGAAGAAGAGAAAGAAGGAGGGAAGGACAGATGGAGAGATTCAGTTGCCACCACTGAAAGTAATTACATACCAATTCCTTACTCTAATAATTGATAACTAAAGAAAACATTAAACATTTACCCTGCATTTTTAGGATGAACTATAGTTTATTTATTAATGATGGAAATCTCTTCCTTATATAGAAATACCAGCTTAAAAAAATACCAGCTAATAAATTTGGAAGAAATAATAGAACTTTAAAATCCCTTTTTGGAAACCCCAGTAAGATAACTAATTCAAGACAGTATAAAGAATAGATAATAAAACTATCTCGGCGGATGGGAAACAGGATGCTCATATGGGGCCAAAACTCATCCCAGAGTTTACATGTTAATTGCAAAAGGGGAAAAGGCATTTTAACCAGGTGATCAAACTCAGCATCACTAATGGTAGGGACATATTTATTGCCTTAAATGCCCTCTGATGTGATGTGTTAGGAAATAGTGAGTATCATCCATGTTTCAAAGAATTCTTACAAAAATGCTTAACTTGAACCTAAGTATCCCTTTAGATGTAACTCTCAGTTTGCAGGAAATAAGTGGATCAAAGAAAAAGTTAAATGATGCCACAGTCAACAGCCTGACAAATCCAAGGTTTGCAACATTCTATAAGACAATTGGCCTATTCTCTTCACAAAGGGCAAAATAAGAAAATAAAGGGCAGAGGACAGTCAGGTTAAAAGACACTAAAGAGATTTAACAAGCAAATGCATGAATGTCCTGGAACACTGAAAAAAAAAAAAAAGACATTTGGGGAAATTTGCATATGGACTGGTGTTAAGTAACATTAGAGGATTTGCCTTGACTTTCTTAAGTAGAATAATCATATTACAGAACAGAGAAGGATGTCTCTTTTTAGGATATTCATGCTGAGGTATTTAAGTGTGAAAGGGCACTATGTCTACAACTTGCTTTAATTCAGCCAAAAATAAGAGAACATTGTCTCATTCTTTCAACTTTTGGGGGTAAATTTAGAATTTTTTAGTTTTTATTTTTATTTATTTATCTTTTAAGTAGTCTCCACACCCAGCGTGGACCCTGACTCAGGGCTTGAACTCACAACCTGACATCAAGAACTGAGCCAAAATGAAGAATTGAACTCTTCACCGATTGAGCCACCTAGGCACCTCTAGAATTTTTTTTTTTAAATAGGACTTTAGAAATCCAAAAAAAAAAAAGAAGATAGACTGACTCCTAAGTTTCTGGACTGAGCAAGTGTGTGGTAATTTACTGAGAAAACGGAACATAAATAAACCTAGATGAAAAGACAAGGATGGATGGTAGACATAAGCTTGCAGGTCTTAACTGAGGAAGAAGGACTTTCTTCCTTCACAGATTTCCCCCTTGCTTGGATTTCTCCTCACTTCTTCCCTCCACCAGTAAGGAAGGCTGTGGGGAGGTGGGGTTAGGGTGTAGGGCCAGGAGGACTTGAGAAGATCTATGATCTTGAGCTTAGGCTTTTAATTCAGCTCAGGCTACCAGATCCAACCCTCCCAATGTTTGTTTAGCCTACAGACTCAGAGGGAATGTAGAGGCAAAATCTACAGAACTCGGTAATGAGTTAGCTTTCTAGGTAGGGAAGTGTCAAGAACAACCCCACTATCCTGAAGATGCAATTAGATAGATGGTGGTGGCCTAACTGGGGCGACCCTCTAGGGGCTGAAAAACAATCCAGCCCAACGAACACGTGACCATTTCTGAAGCCCATTATTGAGTACTAAACTTGAACTAGACAACAAGATTCTAACCACGCATGAAAGTTAAAAGTTGAAAATGCAGCACCACATTAACTCAAAATGGATCACAGACCTAAATGGACATGAAAAACTATAAAACCCCTAGAAAATACATGGCGGAAAATCTAGATGACCTTGGTCTGGGGATGACTTTCTAAATACAATATCAATGCACAACCTACGAGAGACAGAACTGATAAGGTGAACTTCATTAAAATTAAAACTTTCTGCTCTGCAAAAGACACTGTCGAGAGGATAAAAAGACAAGCCAATCTGGCTGAAAATATTTGCCAAAAGTTATATTTGATAAAGGACTTGTTATCCAAAATATGCAAAGAATTGTAAAACTCAACAGCAAGATAACATTTATATGGAACCACAAAAGACCCTGAATAGCCAAAGCAATCTTGAGAAAGGAGAACAAAGCTGGAGACTTCGTGTGTCTTGATTTCAAACTATATATTACAAAGCTATAATAATAAAAAAAAAAAATATGGCGCCAACATAAAATGCCCAAGATTGGGACATCTCGTGGTGCCAGAAAAGAAAGAAGCTAGAAAAATTTACTCGGGTCATGTTGAAAGGATTCAAGAACCAATTTGAAGAGGCTCCCATTAGCCAAGGATGGGACAATTTCAGCATCAGAAAACAATAATATGAATAATGGATTGCAGTATCTAATAGACATAAAGTCACGAGCTCATGATACTAAAGAAATCGGTCACCTTTGGAATATTCTGTGAATTCCACATTATTTTCAAAATCTGTACATGAAAGAGAAGAACCAAGCATTTATCTTGCCTTTTTAAAATATGATTTGTAGCACTGGATAATTAAGTAACTAATGAAGGATGAATGATCTTTTTAGGAATATTCCAGCTGATGAATGAAGAAAGAATGATAAGATTCGAGTATCACCATTTTGATACTCGACACTAATGAATTAATTTGCTTTCAGGTTAGATTTGCCCCTCTGAATGTAACTGCCCGTTTACAGAAAATACAAAGTCTCCTGTTAAATGATGCTATGGAAAATTCTATAGGACAAATCACCTGATCCCTTCAACACAAATTTGCAAATGAAAGAAAGATTTGGAAGGAGCATCTTCAAACTTGAGAAGACATATCAACCAAATGGGATGTTTGGACCTTATTTGGACCAAGACTCAAACAAAATTATCTTTAAAAAATGGTATAACACAATCAAAAAAATATAAACATTCTAAGGTAATTTGCTACATTAAGGATTTATTGTATACTTTTTAGGGTGATAGTGGTATTAGGACTATGCTTTTTAATTAAAATCCTATCTTTAGAGCTAGAAATATTTATAAATGATTTATAGATGATGTCTGGAATTTGCTACAAATTATCCAGAGTCCAGAGATAAGTGAATAGGGGTAGACATAAACAAGTTTGGGCTTGTGTTGGTAATTTTCGAAATTAGACCATGGATACATTGAGTTCACTGTAGTCTTCTGTGTATTTTTTCTCCATGTTTGAAATTTTCCATAATAAAAGGGTAAGAAAAACTTGGAAGCAACCAAAATGTTCTTCAGTGGGTGATTGGATAAACTGTGGTACAATCCAAACCATGGAATATTACTCAGCATTACAACAAAATGAGCTATGGAGTCATGAGAAGACATGCGGAAACCTCAAATGCATCCTACTAAGTGTAAGAAGCCAGTTAGAAAAGGATACATACTGTACGACTCCAACTATATGACATTCTGGAAAAGGCAGAACTAGGCAGCTCAGTGCTTGCCAGGGATTAGCAGGGAGGGAGGGATGAATGGGCAAACAAGAGTATTTTTAGGGCAGTGAAAATGTCTGCAAGACACTTAATGGTGAACACATGTCCTTATATATCTGCCCAAACCCATAATAGAATATATAATGCCAACAGTGAATACCAGTATGAACTGTAGACTTTAGGAACTGATCTGTCAATGAAGGTCCATCAATGTTAAAAATGCACCAGTCTGCTGGGGGATGGTGACGGGAAAGGGGGCGGCTGTGATGTGTGGGGGTAGGGCATCTATGGGAAATCTCTGTACTTTCCATCAATTTTGACATGAACCTCAAACTGCTGTCTTAGAATAGTAAAAAAATTAAAAAAAATTAAAGGCAACATCAGTAGTCATTACGGAGATATAAATCAAAACCATAATGAGGTACTACTACACACCTATTAGAAAGGCGGAGAATTAATATTAAAAGACACTGCCAGATCCCAGAGCACCTGGAACGGTCATCTGTTGCTGCAGGAATGCGCCAGAGATCCAGACACTCTGGAAAACAACTTGGCTATTGCTGTAAAGTTAAAAAATACACTTAACCATAACATGAGCAATTCCATTCATAGGCATTTCCCAGAGAAATAAAAACAGTCCGTTCACACAGAAATCTGTATGCAAATGTTTCTAATGAGTTTTCTCAGAATTTCTCCAAACTGGAAACAACTCAGAGGTCTTCCCAATGATGAGTGGATAAAGCAATGTAGGGCTTCCATACAATAGATAACTATTCGCCAATAAAAAGCAATGCCTTTCGGATCCACGCAAGGGCAGGATAAATCTCCAAAGCATTATGCTGAACAAAAGAAGCCCAACCTCCAAAATTACATACTGAATGACTCCTTACTTAAGGTATTCTAGACAAGTCCAAACCATGGGACCTTGTGGGTACGGGTGGGGTTGACTACAAAGGGGCAATGGGGAATTTTAGCTCTGGAGCTTGACTGCGGTGGTGGTTACAAAATGGTAGGAATTGTTAAAACTCGCAGAAGCATCCCATTTTAAAAGGGTCAGTTTGCGTTTTGTAAATTACACCTCGGGGAAGGGCGGGGCGGCGGGGAGGGGGGGGGAGTTAAAAATGCAAATAAATGTGAGAGGTACGGGGGTCTAAAAGCCCGGTGACATTAAAATGAGGTCAATTAGCCAGCAACTGCCAGGGATTGGTGTTCTGACCCTTCCTGATCTTGCAGAACAAATGTTAACAACTGTGGATGCCCTGGCCGGTGAAGGGGAAAAGGCCGCAGGGGAAATGGGCCGGGGACCAGCTGGGGAAGCTTCCCCCTGTGACTTAGACCAACGCTGCCGCACTTCATCTGGGCACACTTGAATAAAACCATTCATTTGCTAATGCATCTTGGGGTGAGGCTTATCGGGAGCCCCCCCTCCCCCCCCTTCCTCCCGCCAACCCCCCCCCACCCCCACCCGCGCTCAGCCTCAGCTTCGGCTATCTTCAGGTGCTCCAATCCATTTCTTTGATTTGCCAGAATAATATTGAGACTTATTGATAATGTAAAAGCATCCCCCAAAATATACGTGAGAGGTATTTGGAGCCCTGAAGCTGAGTCCTGCTCAAGCCAAGAGCCTGATGGAAACCTGGTCCCCGCATCCCTCCCGGTGATGTGCGTGCACGCGTAGGCTCAGCGCCCTGGGAGAGCGGGGGCGCGAAGTCTGAATTCTGGGGTTCAGTTCCGGCCGCCTCCCTGGCGGGCACCGCCTCTTCGGTCCCCGTGGGCAAGTCTCAGTTTCACCACCTCCCCGTCAAATGGAAATGGGAGTTGTTCTGAGCAAGAAAGCACACTCTGTATTTGTAAGTGATTTGTAAACTGGAAAATGTGACTTAGGCAGTGAAGCAAGGGCCCGGCCTGAATGCTCTCAGACGTGACCCTGGACTCCCCCGACTCCCCTTGGTCCTGTTCAGACCCTTTGTTCCACCATTTGTACATCTGTGATATGATACCGTGCCCCCTCCGAGGGATCCGGGTTCCCACTAATGCAGCCCCTAACAATGGCTTCGATGAAAGAGATAAGCGCAGAGGCCAGAGGGTCTCCGGAAAGAAAGGAAGCTTGTAGCTTTTCAAGTTCAATGAGGCTTAGGGGGTTGGAAGGCTCTCCACATAAAGGCCTGTTTAAAAGAGCGCCAAGGATTCAAAGCCTGTGCTTTTCCCAGACCTCGGACCACTTTCAGCCATCGGAGGACGTGTGTTTGCCCGTGTCCCGCAATCCCAAGCCTGGATTCCCGCATCTGTGATGACCCAAATGGAATTACCTGGAAGGTCCGACTGGGGGTCAACCCTTGGAACCCGGGGCGGCAGGTGCAGCCCGCGCCTCGATTCCCAGCCCCAAGGACTTGATGTATGCAAATGATGGGGCCATCAGGGCAGGGACAATAGCGGACTTAATCCCCCCCCAGGCGGGGGAGGGGGAGAGCCCTCGCTCACACCCCTCCCCCTTGCTAAAGCTGCTGAAGGAAGGTCTTCCTGCTTAAGGCGGGACCCTTCAAAGTGTGCAGCCTTGGAAGGAGCTTGGGCAGGCAGCTCAGAAGCCTGGGAGGAATTTCTTGGCCCAGTCTGGTGTGTGGAGCCTGAGAGAGAACGTCCTGATCTGTCTGTTTCTTGGTGAAAACAGAAACAGGGGAGTTGGGTCAGAGTTGTCGAGGTCTGATTAAGTCATTCCGGCAGCCAGAGACATTTATATGTGATTTATTTGACCTAAGCAGAGGACCTGAGACCCAACCCACAAAAGGGAGACTTAACCCTACTTGGTCCTGAGTTCTCATGGCCCATCGCTTTCCCCTTTGGTGACAGATAGATAGCCCTGCCCGTTTGGGAATCCAAAACAGAAGGAAGGTGGCTTCTGTCTGTCTGAAAGGTCTAGCCTGGAGCTCCTCCACCGACACCACCAAGGGGATCAGGGTTTCTGTCCCCAAATGAGGTCATGGAAATGTACCTTTCACCAAGACAGCTGTATGGGTGGGCCACTCTGCTAGGCACTGGGGGTACAGAGGGAAAATGCATGGTCCCCGATATCCCCAAGTGATTTTTCTCTCCTGCCAGCTCTGCTCTCATCCCCCAGAGCAGCTAAACCTTCAAAGTGCATACATTCTACTCTCCTGAAAGAAAAAGTGCAATGCAGCCTGCATACAAATTAGGAAAGTTTACAACGGCAGTCTGACATTGTTCAGGTTCTGCCAGTGTTTCCAGTTCTTTTTGTGTCTTCCCCCTTCCAGACGCTTTATGGGGCCCCGTCTTTCACTAAACTCCTTGATCACCGGTCCAGCCTCAGGTGAACACGGTTCTCCCAATCCCTGCCCCCACCCCCACCTTTGATGCTGTTCCCAGAATTTCCCGGGATTTAATGCCTCTTTTCTGGGCACACAGCTCCCTTTAAAACCAGAGCAAGTGGCATTAGGTAAAAGCTGAGATTTCTTCCTGGTCTGAGATCCCTTGAGTCTGGAGCGATGCAAAACCCTCCCATACCCAGGGCAGTTTGCATCTTGGGTATTAGGTGTGACTTCTGCTCCCCTCCAGGGACAATAATAGAACTTGAGCTGTGCCTTTTCAAACATACAGGGTGAAGCATTTTTTCTCTACGCCTTCTTCTGTCTGGGAAGACTTGGTGTCTTATACACGATTGGTCTAAACCGCGGCTCAAGGTTGCTCATGTCTTGCCCAGGTTTTGGCACTGAGCCGGGGACCTGGGGATCCTTCTTGGAACATCCTGGCCAGGCCACTTTGGAGCCACAGTCCACTAGCTTCCCGCGTGGGGCATGTGAGTTGTACAGAAGACGTCCCTGCCCAGAAAGCTGCAGAGAGATGCCAAAGGCAACAGCCCACTTGCCTTCCTGCTACTGGGGAGGGTCAGGTTCATTATTTTCTAATGTTTTCAGATTCAAATTGTCATGCAAATGAGGGATAGGAAATCACCATTAGGTCATTTTTCCTATCCTCTCGGGGGCTGAAGTGGGATCAATGTATACTCTCCAGTTCTTTGTCCTCGCTTGTGTTAAATAATGTAAGGAATGGGGCTTCCATTCTTGAGAGAGTATTACATATTCTAATAGATTTTCACAGTTAAGAAGGCCTTTCATCTTTGGCGCAAAGTTTTCTTTCTTTAAATTCATTTCATTACTTCATTCTTTGGATCTCTCTTTACAGTGGCCTCCCCCTTTGGGAGTGTAGACCCTACAGTTCTTAGAACTGATTATCAGAGGGAGATCCGTGAGCACAGCCTGCCTGGAATGGGGATCAAGTCCAAGTGAACCAACCCTTTCACCCTTTGTACAAATGGAAAGTATTATTGAACAGAGGCAGTGCTAACTAGCCCGGATCCCCGTGAGTGCTATAGGTCAGATTCCATTCCATGGAAATTTTGCTCTGGATCTCTTTTCTTCTTCCTTTTTTTTTTTAAACCTCATGGCAACCTGGTTTCCTTCCCTTGGTGCCTCAGAGGGCACCCCTCCAAGGGCTCCCGCTCCCTTTCCTCTCTGGACTTCTTCCCTTCCTTGACATTGTTAAAAAGAAAGCCACAGGCCCAAGATGGCGTCACTTCGGTTAAGACACCAAGTCAGTAAACCAAGACATAATACCTAAGCTGACCGCAGTTCCAACCCCCCAGATATGCAACCTTTAACCAGTCAGCATGGCATTCCCTGGTCAGCCCCAGGAAATTCACTGAGACATCCCTTCCATTCCCCAGAGGAGGGCAAGCTTGCCTAAAACAATGCATTCTTCACTTATAATTAATTACCTTTTCCACTCTCTCTCCCTTGCCTTTTCTGCAGTCCTGTGGAGCTTCCCTATACTTATTAGATGGGATGCTGCCTGATTCATGAATTGAGTAATGAAGCCAATTAGATCTTTAAAATTTGCTGGGTTGAAGTTTGGTTACTTAACAGCATTGACTTCCAAGTTGTGGGAAGGAATTCTAATAAATTAGTTCAACGTCACCATCCCTTTGAGTGTCAATACATGAGGTGACTTTTCATGGCGGATAGCTTGCACAAGACTTGTCTGGGCAAAGTAGGTTCTCATTGAGTATGTGCTAATTGGAAGCCAAAGTACTGTTTTGGGTAAAAGATCTCAAAGACACAGATCATTCCTTTTAAGCCTTCTGTACTTCTTTTCTTCCTCCTTTCTTCCATTCCTTTCTTTACGAATACTGTTGTGTACTTTACATAGCAAGCCCATGTTTATCTTCCGGTGACACCGAAGAAACCAAACCAAACCAAGGTACTTTTATGAGACTCGTATTCTAGGGGTGAAAAACAAGAACCAAGTCAACCCAGAAATAAATAAGTTCAGAAGGTGACAAGCACTGTGAGGAAAATCAACTGAGTGATGTTACGGAGAGCGACAGGGCAGCCGTGGGTGATGGCGGGAGAAGGAGCTGCCTCAGAACTCAGAACTGGAAGCTGTGGAAAACCTCTCTAGGAAACTTTTGAACTGAGTGCTAAACAATGGATAGGATTCACCCTTGTGAAACCCTGGGGGCAGAGTGTGCCAGGCAGTATGCGAAGTATAAACGTCCTTGGGAGGGAGATATTTGGAATATAGGTAGACAGCCAGTGCCCTGGAGTGTATTAAGCCAGAAATCAAACTGATTGGGACCGATTGCATCAACGTAAATTCTCACTGGCCACAAAACCAAGGATGGGCTTTAATCAGAAAGCTAAGCCTTTAGCTTTGACATTTTGGATCTGTCACATAACCCCTTTGGGTATTACATTAATTACTTTTGGCTATGTGACAAATTGCTCCAAGACCTAGTGCCTTAAAGTAACAACATTTATATACAATCTCATTGTTTCTGTGTGTTAGGATCTCAGGATGCCTTAGTTGAGCAGTCGGGCTCAGGGTGTCGATCTGTTCTCATCTGAAGGCTTGATGGAGGTGGGAAAATCTTCCCAGGTGGTTCGCTCACATGGCTGGTGAGTTGTTGGTGCTAGCTGTGCTGGCTGGCCTCAGTCTTGTCCCTGTGAACATCTACAGCACTGCTCACATGTCTTTGTGACAAGGTGCCTGGTTTCCTGTCGAGTGAGTGATCCAGGAGAACAAGACAAAGCTGGGGTGTGTTTTGTGACTGAACCTTGGAATCACACAGCACCGTCTCTGCGGGACCCTATCAGTCATGCAGATCTGTCTCTGGGTCTATAGGGGACGTGGATGGCAGGAGGTAAGGATCATTGAGAACCAGCCTTGGGTCTGGTTGCTTATCTGTGCTTAGGGATATTCAAACTGGGTAATCTCTGAGGTCTTTTCTAAGCCTAATATTTTATGACAATAAGGTCCATGAATATGCATGTTCTCATAGGGATTCTGGCTTTAATTATGTTGTTACTCTCTTGGCCCCTCAAATCAGACCACAAAAGATGCTACCAGGCTTGCGCTAAAGCTACGTGATCCTGAGGATAGGGAGAAAAACCGAAGCCACAGAGCTTTATGAATCACCTAGTTAGGACGGACTTTGCAAGACGAAGCTTGCCAAATGCTGTGGCAATTCACTGTTGTCTTCCCTGTTACTGCTGGGACCTCTCCAAGCCACACACATACCAGTGTTATCTGCGGGGAAATGTTCTGCGGGGGCAGCCTGACAATGTGGCATTGTCCCATGGGATTTATGACCAGGTTTCAACAAATGAACTCTTATCCCATTTGTTTTTCCCTGGGTTGGTTGATACGCCTCAACGCAGGCTCCTGGGGGATGTTTGGGAACACCTGCTTTCAGATGGCTTTTCGGTCGCATGTCCAACATTTCTGGGCATTTCTTTCTGCTCTTGATTGGCACTGTCGTGGCAGTGTCCCACAGATGGAATGTTGTTTTAGGGAACTCCTGGGGAGGAGGGCTGGCAATGGAAGTCCCTCTAAGCAGCTGTGATATGTGGCAGAGAACATTTCATAGTTGAATCTGTCCCAGCACAGCTCCTTCTGCAACTCAGCATGAGATGAAACAATGTGGTAAAAATCTGGAGAGAGGAGAAGAGGGTATTGTATGTCAGCCAGGGTTAAGGCGGGGTGGGAGGATCTTTCAAAGTTACAAAAACATGCCTAAGAAAATGTATCACTGAATGACAGATGGGTTTGTCAGGAATCCCTGGTTCAAATCCTGATGTTGTACTCTCCCTGTCAGGATCTTGGACAGAGACACATACTAGGCTTCCATTGTCTTATCTGTTAAATGGAGATTAACATCTTTATTTGCCCTCCGCGGCTGCTGTGAGGGTCAGATGAGGAGGTTATGATTACTGACGAGTACTTTCCAATGCATTTACAGTTGTGGAAGGGGAGGCCAGCGTGGAAGAACACGGCTTTGCAATCAGCCGGCTCGCGGTTAAAACTCGGGTTCTGTAATTTAGCTGTGACTCAGTCCCGAGCTTCTTATCCTTTCAGGGGCACACAGATCACCTGGGGATTGTGTTAAGATGAAGATTCTGGGGATGCCTGGGTGGGTCATTTTTTTGAGTGTCCGACTTTTTATTTCAGCTCTGGTGACGATCTCAGGGTCATGGGATTGAATCCTGTGTGGGGCTCCACGCTCAGTGCAGAATCTGCTTGTCCCCCTCCCTCTGCTCCTCCCCTACACACACTCTTCTTTCTCTTTCTCTTTCTCTTTCTCTTTCTCTTTCTCTTTCTCTTTCTCACTTTCTTTCTCTCTCTCAAGTAAACAAATAAATAAACTCTTAAACAACAACAAAAAGGTGGGATTCTGATTCAGCTGGTCTCGGGGGAGGTCTGAGGTTCTGAATCTCCAGGTGAGGACTATGCCAAGGTCTTAACTTTGAGGAGCCAGGAGTCCATCTCCCTAAGCCAATGATTCTCAGTCCCCACTGCCCCTCAGAACAACCAAGGTGCTGTGGAAAGTTCTAGATTGTATCTCAGATCAATTATATCAAACTGTCTGGCAATGGAACACAGCATTGGTATTTTTGGGCTAAGACTTAATCTACAAAATAGCTCAGTCTTTTCTATATAGGAATTCCATAAAATGCAGATTTTTTTTTTTTTAAGACTTTATTTGACAGAAAGAGTGAGAAAGCACAAGCAGGGGGAGCAGCAGAGGGAGAGGGAGAAGCAGACTTTCCACTGAGCTGGGAGCATGATGCAGGGCTTGATCCCAGGACCCTGGGACCACAACCTGAGCTAAAGGCAATGCTTAGCTGATTGAGCCACCCAGGCATCCCTGGGATTCACATTTTATAAGTATCTTCACATGGGTTCTGTTTTATAAAAATCTGTTGAGATTTCATTGATGCCAGATTACTTTTGAATTTATAGAGCAATTATATATCATCCCACTTAATACTCCAAAAAGCCCTGTGAATAGTTCTATTTCGAAGACAGC
>PISX010031360.1:0-17505 GCA_004024625.1 Mellivora capensis
TCTCTATTCTGTTCCATTGATCTATGTGTCTGTTTTTGTGCCAGTACCATACTGTCTTGATGATGACAGCTTTGTAATAGAGCTTGAAGTCCGGAATTGTGATGCCACCAACTTTGGCTTTCTTTTTCAATATTCCTTTGGCTATTTGAGGTCTTTTCTGGTTCCATATAAATTTTAGGATTATTTGTTCCATTTCTTTTTAAAAAAATGGGTGGAATCCCAATTATTCTAATGTTGTTTCGTCTTATGGTGTCACTTATCTCTCAAATTCTCCCCTCGTGGTCCAGTAGCTGTTTGTCCCTCTTTTGCTCAGCTTCTTTATTCTCTGTCATTTGGTCTTCTATATCACTAATTCTCTCTTCTGCCTCATTTATCCTAGCAATAAGAGCCTCCATTTTTGATTGCACCTCATTAGTAGCTTTTTACAATTTCAAATTGATTAGATTTAAGTTCTTTTATTTCTCCAAAAAGGGCTTTTATATCTCCAGAGAGGGTTTCTCTAATATCTTCCATGCCTTTTTCGAGCCCAGCTAGAACCTCGAGAATCATCATTTTGAACTCTAGAGCTGACATAGTACCAATGTCTGTATTGATTAAGTCACTAGCCTTCAGTACTTACTCTTGTTCTTTTTTTCGTGGTGAGTTTTTCTGCCTTGTCATTTTTTCCAAATAAGAGTATATGAAGGAGCAAATAAAATACTAAAAGGATGGCAAAGACCCCAGGAAAATGCACTTTAGCCAAATCAGAAGAGACCCCAAATCGTAGGGGAGTGGAAGGGGATAAAAAGAAGTTCAGAAAAAGAATTAAAAAACGAAAACAAATAAAGAAAAATATAAAAATATATATATATATATTAGACTGGTGACTAGAACAGGGTCACCCACTTAATTGTGTGGTATTTTGGTCTCTTAGAAGAAACTACCTCCCAAAATTTTAAAGAATGAAAAACACATATCAGGGTAAACACAATGCAGGGATGGAATATGCCTATAAATTTGAAAAAAAAATTTTTTTTAATTTCTAAAAAATGGAGTTGATAAAGTAAGTTGTTTGGGAGAATAAAGAAAAAGAAAGTGGAGAGAATTTGCTCAGGCTGGACACTAGAACAAGCCTGGAGCTAGATTTGGGGTATATTTTGACCTACTAGAGGAAGTTATACCCCAAACTTTTTAGAAGAAAAAAACCCTTATGTGTATACAAAAAATAAAGTTAAATACTATGAAGGATAAAATATGATTCTAATAATGAAGGGTCAAAAATGATTATTATTTTTTTGGAAAGGTATTGTTAAGATAAACTAGTTAGAAAATGTTAAAAAAGAAAAGGGTAAAAGTTAAAAAAATTTAGCAGAAGAAAAAAATGAAATTAAAGAAAAAATTAAATTAACTGCAAGACTAAAGAATCATGGGGAGAAAGCCATGAATTCCGTGCTTTGCTTTCTCCTCCTCTGGAATTCCACTCTAACTTAATTTTTTAAAAAGATTTTATTTATTTCTTTGTCAGAGAGAGAGTACAAGCAGGCAGAAGCAGAGAGAGAAGTAGGCTCCCCACTGAGCAAGGAGCCCAATGTGGAACTTGATCCCAGAACCCTGTGATCATGACCTAAGCTTAGGGCAGCTGCTTAACCGACTGAGCCACCCAGCCATCCTGAGTAAATTAATTTTTCAAAGATAAAGCTGAATTTATATTTTCTCAATTTTTAGTTTGATAACTTTCATTCACTTAACCCTTGAAACCTTTCCATTCACCCTGAAAAATCAACGTGTTTGTTGCAGATTAATGTATTTGTTGCAAAATTAATGAGCTTGTATTTTTCAAAAATGGCCACAACAATACCTGCCATGCTACTTGTTCATCTAGAACAGGGGTCAGCAGACTTTTCTGCAAAGAGACATCTATTAAATGTCTAAACTTGGTGGACCACGTGGTATGGGTTGCAGCTACTCAACCCTGCTGCTTTGATACACAAGCTTCTGTAAACAATACAGAAATTTATGAGTGAAATGTGTTTGTGCTAAAAAAAAAAAAAATCTTCATTTACATTATCAAGTAGAGGGCCAGATTTGGCCAACATCCTGTAGTGTTCCAATCCCTATTCGAGAATCTTTATATTCCTCCATCAAGAGGTGGAGATCAATTCTCTTCCACCTAAATCTGGGACGATCTCTGTTTCCATTGTAATCTATAGAATGTGGCACATATGACTGTAAGGCTAGGTCAAAAAGGACAATGGAACTTCTTCCTTGCTTGCTGGAAGACTAATATTGGAACACTGAATGGCCATGTAAGGAGTGCTGAGGACCTGAGACTACCATGATGTGAGGAAGCTCAAACTACTTGGGGAAACCCCAAGATTACATGAAGAGATGCCTGAGCTCCAACCATATTGTCTCCCTCATGAAAGACTCTGAGAGAGAACCATATAGCTGAGCCTTTACCACATAAATTCTTGACACAGAGAACACAGGAGATAATACAATGATTGTTGCTGTTTTAGGCTACCGAGTCTTAGAATAGTGTGTTATGCAGTGATAATAATGGGGTGAACATATAACACCTGTAGGTGGGAGGGCTGCTGCAATGAAAACCGAAGACGAGTTGTAATGGTTTTGGTATTGGATAGAGGTGGTGGCTAAATCTCAGAATGAATTTTAGTGGAAATTAGAGGGCTGTTCAGAAGTGCATTAGCAGAAACCCAAAGGGCCTCAGGAGGCTGTCTGTGAGGGCTTAAGTGAAAGCGAAGGGACTATTACTGGAGAAAATGAGATTATTATTGAGAGGTGGAAAATTTAGCAGAGTTTTTCTTCGTAAAATTGTTCATGAAATCAACTAAATGACCTTGGTGATACAGCTAAGAAGATTTCCAGGCAGAGTGTTGAAGGTTTCTTGAGAGAAGAGAGAGATGATCTAAAGAGCAAATGATTTAGTTTTTAAAGAGAGTTTAGGGGAGAGGTAAAGGGTGAAGAATGGTCTTTTTTGCTGGTGAAATGTTCTCAGGGTAAGACATGGCCTCAGAACATAGAACAGATCAAATCTAGATTTTATTAAGATCTCTAAAAGATCTGACATGGTCCTTTGTATAACATTACAGACTGTTAAAAATAACTCTCAGACTCCTAGGATATGTCTGTCAAATACTTTCCATAGGTACCAGAGCTTCTAAGAATATGCCATATTTTGCTTATCCATTCACCCATCGTTAAATCCTTGGATTGTTTCCACATTTTAGGCTTTGTGAATCATGCTGCTATAAACATGGGCACACAACTATCTCTTCTCTTCAAGACCCTATTTTCAGTTGTTTTGGGTATATACCCAGAAGTGAAATTGCTGAGTCATATAACTCTGCTTTCAATTTTTTGAAGAATTGCTATACTGTTTTGATTACTCTAACTTTGTATAAGTTTTGAAATCAGGAAGTGTGAGTCCTCCAGTTTTGTTCTTTTTAAAGAGTGTTTTGGCTATTCAAGATCCCTTGAGATTCCATATGATTTTTAAGGTTTTTCTATTTTTTCTATTTCTGCAAAAAATGACATTGGGATTTAATAGGGATTACATTGAATCCGTAAGCTGTTCTGGGGACATTACTGACAATTTTAACAATATTAAGTTTTCCAACCCATAAACATAGGATGTATTTCTCCATTTATTTAGGTCTTCTTTAATTTCTTTCGGCAATGTTTTATAGTATTCATTGTAGAAGGCTTTTACTTCCTTGGTTTAACTAATTCCTAAGTATCTTATTCTTTTTGATGCTATTGTAAATGGAATTGTTTTTGTAATTTCCTTTTTACATTTTTCATTGTTTGTGTAAAGAAGTGCAGCTGATTTTGTGTATTGAATTTGTATTCAATTCTTTGATACTTTGCTGAATTCATTAGTTCTAATTGCTTTTTGTGGAGTTTTTAGGATTTTCTACATATAAAATCATATCATCTGCAAATGGATAATTTTACTTCTTCTTTCCCAATTTAGATGTCTTTTATCTCTTTTTTTTGCCTAATTGTTCAGGCTAGAACGTCAAGTTCTATGTTGCATAGAAGTGGTGAAAGTAGACATTCTTGCCTTGTTCCTGGTCTTAGAGGAAAAGCTTTCAATAGTTCACTATTGAGTATGATGTTTGTTGTGTGTTCAGATTGCTTTTGTTAGAGATTGTGGTTTGTCCTTTTTATTTCTTTAATTTCAGCCATTTTGTTTCTATATGGCATGTGTCTTTTAAATCTCACATAACTAGATTATTTTTTTGATACCTTACATGTTCAGCATGAATATTTGGTCAATAAAAGTCTAAAACTAATTACTACTTTTTTTCATCTTTAATAATATGGAAGAACCTTCCAATGATTTAATTGTCACCACCTTCTGCTATCTTATGTATTGCTGCTTTACAATGCTTTAGTTTCATCCTATTTTAATAACCAGGAAATTAGTTATCATAATTATTATTTTATAAAGTCCATGCTTGATTTATCCATGTACTTAGCTATTTTTTATGCATCTCTGTTTATTGTATTCCCTCTTATAAATTCAGTTGCCTTCTTCATCTAGTGTGAAGGACTTTCTTCAGTCAGTCCTCCATCAATGAAGGATTGTGAGTAATAAACTCAATTTGATAGGAAATGAGTTTATTTCACCTTTACTCTTGAGTATAGTTTAATATATAGTTTAAAATAGTTTTGTATACCCTTGAATATTAATTATTTTGTCAGAACTTTGAAGAATACTCCATTGTCATATGGCCTATTTTTACTGTTGAAATTGTTACAGATAATCTATCATTTCACTTTGATTACATTTAATAATTTCTTCTTGTCTTAAGCATTCTATAGTTTTTCTCTCATATATGGAGTACTGGTGTTTGGGTTGTTGTTTTGTAATTCTTTGGATTCATAGTGATTTCTAAATTTCTGCTCTAAAATATTCTCAGCCATTATCCCTCAAGCAATACCATTCACTATTTCTTCTGTTCTCTTTTCTGATACTCCAATAATCTGCTGTGTTATCTCTTTTATGTAACATATTATGTTATATTATTTCTGTCTTCATGCTTTTATCTTCCTTCTGTGGTTTTTTCATATTGATTGCCTAGATTGCCAATTCTTTCTCTAAATGTGTCTAATCTTCTATCAAATTTATTGTGTTGTTATTTGTATTGGCCATATTTGGAAGTTCTGTGTGATTCCAAATCTATCTGCCCTTTTTAACTAGTGGCCTGTTTCTTTGTTTTCTATTCCCTCTTCTAGTTATTTTACTTTATTTATTTTTTATTTTTTTAAAGTAGTTTTTATTTTTCTTACCTTATGGCCTCCATTAACTTGTTCAATTATTTTAAGTTTTTGAAAATCCACCTTGGCTATTTGACCTTCTAGTGATTCTCATTCCTGGTGGGTTGTTTCCTATGAGTTTTAAATTTTGGTTTGTGAACTATTGAAAGCTTTTGTTTGTGCATGCTAGATTGAAGATGTGTTCTTTGATAGTCATTTTTAAAAGTTTCTGCTAAGTTATCTGTGGGGAATCACTGGTCCAGGAACAATTTATATATTAATTTGTCAGCTTGATTGTTCAAGGATTATGTTGAAAAACCAAATATGTAAGAGGTATAGACCATGGGTATCCATTTTCAATGGAAACATTTTTTTCCCCCACTCAGAGCACAGGTGGAGATAGGTGATCTTTCTCTTTCTCTCTGGGATTGTTTTATGGTCTCCCCCTTCATGGTGAGTGTAGCCTTCTGAACACCCCAATTCAATGAAGGATGTAGTTCACAAGCTGTACCTCAACTATATCTCCTTACTTCAGGTTGTCATATTAGCATTAGTGCCTTTTTTCCCCCGTATGACATATTTCCAGGAGATTCCTGGTTTTTAAACCCTCTGTATTTCTGATACTAAGATATTTTCAGAAAGTCACAAAATCCCTTAAAAATGTTTATTTTATTTTACTTAATTACTTTTACATGTTGGTATTGGAAGAGGTTCAGTTCTCCATACAGTTTGAACTAGGAATTGAAAACTGATTTTCAAACTTTCTTTTTGGTAGGAGAATTTTTTTTTAACATGAAGCATTATTCAGAATTGCATTTTTTTAAACAGAAGAAAGAGGAAGTTATTAGATAAAAGTGGATATAAAGCAGGACATCCTCCTTTTCACTCTCCCTTGGACTCCTGGAGTAGTTCAATGGAACATTAGGGCTTTAAGGCACACACTTTGCAAACCTCTTCAATAAGATACATTTATTTTCATGAGCTCTTGACTTAAGTCTTGTGTCATGAAAAATGCAATGGGATTTGAATTAGGTGGCCTTGATTAAAGTTCCACCTTTGCTGTTAAGTAGCAGTATGATCTTGTGAAACCATTCAACATCCTGGGACTCAGTTTCCTCATTTTTAAAAGCAGAGACTGTTGGACTGCATGGTCTCTAAGCTCTTTTTTTGCTGAAATATTCTAGAATTGTAAGTCCAATCCAAAATCCTCCTGGCATAAAATTTTGGACATACTAAAAGTAAGAATGGCATTATAGAATTAAATTAATTGAACACAATTCTCTGTTTATTTATGCTCTAAGGATTATTTAGCAACTCACTTATTTTGTGTAGCTTGCCCACAAACATATTTTAAAATGTGAATTTTTAAATGTAGACATTGGCTAAACATTCAGAAATTAAATTCAACCCCAAGCTATATTTGAATGCTTATGACTCAAAATCACTTAAATGATAAAGAAAATTCTGCACAGAGCCAACTTTAAGTCTAACGTAGGTGTAAAGGGAATAATTAGTAAAGATGAGTTTTGAAAAGGTGTTTATAAAAGAATTTCCTCATCAATCTGTTCTTCTTTCAGCCACCACTGAACTGATCATAAGAAAAATTCCTCAAGACATAAATTTCTCTTAGTAACCATGACAACATTCAAAACAAAAAGAGTTCTAAGAAGACTTCATTTCTCTCCCTTTTTACTTTTTTGGCAGTAATCATTTCTGCTTCTGAAATAAGTTCATCTAAATTTATTGCACTACTCTACATAGAGATTAGTACAGACCACAAATATAGCTCTGTTTTAGCTTATTTAGGATGCAGCTAACAGCACAAGAAAGAGAATTGAAAGTGTTGGTGTGATAAGGTGTTAAATTATATTTTACAAGCTTTAACTTAAAGTGTCAGTTAAATTATTATATAGTTTTCTTTCCATTACACTTTAAAGCTTTATTTTAATGATCAAATATGGGATAAAACATATCCTTTGTAAAATAGTTCAGGATTAGACTTGAAGTTGATGACCTAATTGTATAAAGAATTGAAATTTAAAACATTGTTAGCATGTTGGGTTATACTAGGTAGGTACATGCTGTGAAAATACATTTTCACCCAAATTTTGGAAGGAATTTTTTATCCCTTTCCTGTGATTTGATTTTTAAGTTGAATTTAGATTTATAAATTATAATTATATTTTATCCCATGCTGAATTTTACTTAAAAGCAACTGTGTAAAGGTAGTGTTTGATGGCAAAAAGAAAATAAAAGAAAGAAACAGAAAAATGAACATTGACAAAATGACAATAGAAACCATAGAATAGGAAAATATATTTGTAAACTATCTCTCTGATATCCAAAATATATAAGTAACTTATATAAATCAATAACAAAAAAATCTAATTTATAAATGGGCAGAGAACCTGAATAGACATTTTTTGAAAAGAAATACAATTGACAGACAGGTACATGAAATGATGCTCAACGTTACTGATCTTCAGGGAAATGCAAATCGAAAGCACAATGAGATATTACGTCGCACCTGTTAGAATGGCTATCATCAAAAAGACATGAGATAGCAAGTGTTGGCGAGGATATGGAGAAAAGAGAATGCCTTTGCGAGGTTGGTGGGGATGTGAATTGGTGCAGCCACCCTGGAAAACAGTATGGCAGTTCCTCAAAAAATTAAAGTAGAACTACGCTTGAGCCAGCAATCCCAGTTCTGCATATATACCCATAGAAGCAGTATTGACAATAGCCAAGATATGGAAGCAACTTAAGTATCTGTCTATGGATGAAAGAAGAAAGAAGATGTGATATCTATCTCTACCTCGATCTACCTATCATCTATCTATAATTCAGCCATGAGAAGGTAACCCTGCCATTTGCAGCAATGTGGAAAAAACTTGAGGGCATTATGTTATGTTCAATAAGTCAAACAGAAAGACAAATACTGTATGATATTTATTTTTTTTAAGTTTTTATTTGCTTATTTGACAGAGAGAGAGAGAGAGAGAGAGAGAGAGAGGGAATACAAGCAGGGGGAGTGGAAGAGGGAGAAGCAGGGAGTCCAATGCAGGTCTGGATCTCAGGACTCTGGGACCATGACCTGAGCTGAAGGCAGACACTTAATGACTGTGCCACCCAGGTGCCCCTGTGATATTGTTTATATACAGAATCTAAAAAAGATGAACTTTTTAAAAAAAGATTTTATTTATTTACTTGACAGATAGAGATCACAAGTAGGGAGAGAGGCAGGCAGAGAGAGAGAGAGAGAGAGGAGAAAGCAGGCTCCCGATGTAGGGCTCGATCCCAGGACCCTGGGATCATGACCTAAGCCGAAGGCAGAGGCTTTAACCCACTGAGCCACCCAGACACCCCAAAGCTGAACTTTTGGAAACACAGAATAGAATGCTGGTTGCCAGAAACTGGAGTAGAGGGCAACAGGGGAAATGGGCAGATGTAGGTCAAAGGCAAGAACTTTCAGTTATAAGAAAAATAATTTCTGGGGATGTAATGTACATCATGGTGACTCTAGTTAATACTGTATTGGATACTTAAAAGTTGCTAAGAGAATAGATCTTTAATGTTCTCACTACACACCCACACACTCACACACACAGACAGGGTAATTATGTGAAGTGATGGAGGTATTAACTAACCCTTTATGGTAATTATTTTGCACTATGTAAGTGTATGAAATCAACACAATGTTTACTTATAACTTACATATCATATGTCAATTGCATCTCAATACAGCTGGGAAAAATATTACTACTTAGTTGAGGGAAAAATACATTGTTCAGAATCCAGTTACGTAGCAATTAAGCATTCATATTTTTATATTTTATTAAATTGGAAGGGAGGGTGCTTAGGTGGCTCAGTCAGTTAAACATCTTCCTTTGGCTCAGGTCATGATCTCCAGGTCCTGGGATTGAGTCCCATGTCAGATTCCCTTCTCAGTGTGGAGCCTGCTTTTCCCTCTGCCTCTGTCCCTACCCTCTGCTCTTGTGTGCATGTGCTCTCTCTCTCTGTCAAAAAAAAAAAATGAATAAATAAATAAAATATTTAAAAAAATAAATTGGAAGGGGGAAATGACCCTGTTTTTAGATGTAAGCCTTTGAGATGATGGGTAAGGTCTATTTTATAAATCAGGAAATAATGTTTGCATATAGTCCTTTCGTTTCTAAGGGGCAACTAGAATACATATATCCCCTCTCTAGGTGTGAACACTTCTCAGGCAGAAAGAGGAAAAATTCTCAGATAGGTCAAAGTTTTAATTCCAGAGAATGTTTAGTACCTCTCCCCATTATTATTAACAATCCATAGTATAAAAATGATGGTAACTAATAAGGCACTTTGAGGTTTTATTGATATTTGTTATAAAAATTATAAAAATAAAAGATTGGATTAAAATTTTCATAACATTTCTTGCATACATTTATAAATAAGCAAACAACGGTCATTTTACATCATTCATTGAAATGCTCTAATTTTTGAATAGTTTTTTGAACTGCAAACAACAGGAAGACCTATGTGGCAATCATTTTAACAGGTTCTGAGTCACAATTTAAAGACAATTTGCTTTTTTAAAATGGGATTTTCCAGTTTTTAGTGGCAGATATTCCTTATTTGGTGGTAATAAGTAGTTAAACTTAGATACACTTCATGCCTTTGGTAGTCAATAAAAATTAGAATCTTTAAAAACATTAGACAATATAGAAAAATACTTGGTAGTTAAGCCAATTAAATCTGCTACCAGTCAGAAATGTTTTGAGTTTCTTTGAAAGTTACCTCTTCAGCGACACCATTCGAATAGAAATGCCTGCCTGATGAAATTAAACCTTTCCCCTTATTGTACTGGTATAAGTCTGAAGAGAATCTCCTTAGTCAGCTTATCTTATATACATTCTTAGTTATTGTTACAGAACATAACTTTCCTTTTAGGGACAGAATTTTATAAGAAATTCTCAGCAGTATTATTCATCATAAATAGGCTTCATATGTGTGAATAATGTTTAGAATCTGTCAAACACTACCAAGAAATTTTTAAACCTAAATATTCTGTAAGACCAAAGCAAGGTGCTTAAGTAAAAATGCAGGTTAAATTCTTGGTCTGTAAAGTTGTATAGTTTCAAATATCCTTTTCACTGAGAGCGGTATGCAGAGTCCCATGACTTCAAAATATATGGCATTATGAATGCCCTGGCTAGGTTTCTAGGTTTCTTCTCTGGCCCATGATTATTCACCTTCACATCAGAGTTCACTCCATGAGGCAGCATCTTGCATAGTGAATGACTACCCAGGTCAGGCCCAGTTTTCGTCAGTGCTTCTACTTACCAACATTTGACCCTATGAAATTGTCATTTTTGGAGGCTAAAAAATTGTGTCATGTCAGCAAACTCATAGTGCTCCACTGAATACTTGTATGACTACGGGTAAGTAATTTCTTTAGAGCCGAATAGCCCTATTTAGAACATGAAGAGAATAAGGGTGGCTCCATAAAATCATTGCAAGAATGATGTACCTAAATTAATTTGCATAGTGCTTAGCCCATAGCAATTCTTTCAATAAAAGGCAATTATGGTTATAGCAAATCATAGCAGTAATGTGGGCATTTAAGAAACGCTGTTACTACAAATAAAATCAGTGTTGATGAGGGTTCCCAGTGTTCATGAGAGTGGGAACCCTCATGACCACCTGAATGTACTCAATTTCCTTCAGTGCAAGATACCTGAGTTTCTAGGTCAAGTTCATGCTTGCTGCCTTAGGAGGATTGTTCCACAATTCCATGCAGGGGTTTCTGCTGGGGTCACATTCACTCTCTTTTGTTCTATTTTGGTGGTGTTCAAGATATCTCACCTGGTATTTGGTATTTCTATTTCTTTAAATTCTTACTGCTCTTGTCTTCCCTTACTTATGTTATTTGACAGTTCCTCTTAGGACTTTAGATGCATTGCCATGGAAGATTCTCCATTGGGAAGAATCATTCGATTCCACATTTCACATCCTTATATCCCCTGACTATCCTCTTCAGGGCTTCCTCCTTCCTCCCTGCAAGAGTTTCCACCAGGAACCTCCCAAGTGAGTTCTTGGTCTTGCAGAATGGTGTCTTCTTACTGACCAACCATTCCTACCCTCATTTCTCCGTATGGAATGCAGGAGTATCAGCTTGTACCTTACAGAATCAGAAAATGCGATACAGATAACTCCACAGAAATATAAGGTGTAAGCAGTACCCATAGAGAAACAGAAGTGCTCAACACAGAATATATATTTGAGCTGCTTTTGTCATTTTTGTAACTTTTTTCTTTCTTACCAAAAGGAAACCAAAGATTGGTAAATTGAAGTCATTTGCTTAATATATCACAGATAGATAAAAAACTGGTTTCAGAACACAATTCTGTTCTTATATCAAAGCCTTGTTTGGGTTACATTTCCCTCTTATGTTCTCCTACAAAACTTAGCATATTACTTTATATAAAATAATAATGATCGGTGTTCTTGTCTGCCTTTTTCCAAACAGAGGGAACACATTTCATCATCTTTTTAAATCGAGTACCAGGAATGTTCTTGATGAATAAGTGAACAAGTAAACTTTCCCCATATTCTTGTCACTTGCTACTTTCAGAGAACTTCAGTTTTCCCAATTTTTCTTCCTGACTACAGCTGTGGCAACTCTTAATTAAAATCTCAGCATCTCCCAAAGATCTTGTATTACTGATCTCCATCTCTCAGTGGTGCCATTGCCTCTTAGATACAGGCTGGAACCTTCCCCTTGACTGGGGGACCACAAGTTTCCGTGTGCTTGCCCTGGGTTGTGCCAGGAGTGAAAGGAGCAGAAAGTAGAAAGAAAACACAAATAATCTCTTAAAGCAGAGAAATATCAACAGGCCCAGAAAAAATAAGGGGTTATTCCTGAAAAGGGGGAGTGCAACACTTCACACTTCCTTACTTGAGTGTTGAAAGCCTTCTTCTCAGAGCCTCTGCAGAATTTTACCACCAAGATGTGAGACAAAGTGAGGAATCAGCATGGTGCAAGTTTGCTTACGATTCAATAGTTGTAGGAGATAGGTAGATTTATTTCTGGCTCAAATTAATTTCACCAAGTTTTAGAATAATTGTATTCCTGTAGGCTTGAAATTTAGTAACTAATTGTAGCTCATTTTCTTTTTTATTTTATGCTTTTCTAGATGTCCCTGTTTACTACTGTGTGATGGACTATGGCCATCACATGATGGACTATGTATAATACCACCTGTCCAGATTCCTATCTTTCTTACTACTGCTCTATTGGAAATCCTGGAGGCCAAACATATCTTCATCATTATCATCGTCATTCACTCAAGAGATGTTTATTGAGTGCTGACTACTGGCCAGGTAACAGAGGAGACATAAACAAATGTGGAAATCATCAAGGGCATGATAAGTGTTAAGAAGAAAAATAAGGCAGGGCAAAATGAGAGGGTAGTAGGTAATAGGAGGTTGGAACTATTTTATATGGGGTGGTGAGATTTGGCTTCTTTTGGTGAGCTCATAGATAGGAAGAGACCTGAAGAAAATAAGGAAGAAAAGCCACATGGTCACGTGGAGGTAGAGCATTCCAGGCAGAGAGGACAGTAAGTGCAAAGGCCCTGGGGGAGAACACTTGATATGATTGAGGAGTAGCAATGCAGCTGGAGGAAAATGAATAGTGGGAAAGTGGTAGAGGATGATGTCAGAGAGAAGATGGGGACTATATTGAGGTCTTTGACTTTTACCTTAGAATGGTGGAGGAGTATCATGACCTGCTGAAGAGAAGAATGGAGAACAAAGGGGTGGAAGCTGAGAGACCAGGTCAGAGGCTACTGCAAATAGTCCAGATTGGGAGACTGTGGTGGCCCTGGTCATAATGGAAGCAGCAAGAATAGTTAAAAAATAGACTATGGATATATTCTGAAGGCAAACTCAAAAATATTGACTGTTATGTTGGAGGCGGGGTCAAGGATGATTCCATATCCCTGGTTATGAATAATTGGAAGAACAGGGTTTCTATTGACTTTATACTTTATGAGATACTTTATGAGGAGGTGGTTTCATGGTGAGCGAAGGGGCAACAACATAAAAAATGCAATGCATTTTTCACTTTAAAATTTAAACATTTCTACCTGGCTTTAATTTTGGCATAGAAGTCTTAGGTTAATCTGCTGTGAATTTCTTTTGGAAGACATATCTTCTCTTTAAGGCAATGAGTAAGATTTTTATTCATCATAACTTAAAAGGACGGTAAACTAAAGTTGGTCATGATAAAATATAAAATCTCTACAGTCAGTCTGTGTATACAACTGTCTCATGGATTTCACCACCTTGAATAACAGGGATGATTTTGTGGTGTGTGAAGCCAGAAAGCATATGGTAAATGTAAGTAATGAACTAGCTGTCTGGGATTTTAAAAGTCTGGGCTTGGATTAAATTAATGGGAACTGTTTATGGAGAACCCGAGTACCACCTTGAGGTGATTTAGATCAGGTACCCCATAGTGACCAAAGTGTCCCCTGGGAGAGGTAGGTCCTGGCTGCTGTGGTGGCTCAGGAATTATTTTGGTGGCTTTCCTGTGCACATAACGAGGAGGACACGCGTGGATGGCTGAGAACCTCCCTCTTCAAGGGCCCAGGGATATTTAATAAGCACAGATGCCTGCTTTTTTTCTCTCCGCATGTGCAACTAAGAATTGTTGCCTCTGGATTTACTTTTCATCCACTGGTTTGAAATCCAGTTTCTTTAACAATTAATTTGTCTTTGTTATTCAATCTAAACAATCCTACCTTGTAGCTATCATAACGTTTACTCAGAGTAGTAAGCGGTAAACCCCCACATAATATTCCTCCTGGGAGTCACCATAGTGGCCTCTTGTGTGAAAAGTTCCTGCCCCCTCGGTGCAAGCCGAACAAAGGCCGTTCATCAACCAAACACCACAAAGGCCTAAATTAGGAAACAGAGCCCTAGGAATAACAGACTTCTAGAAGGAGGTAAGACTCTCTGACGAGCCTCAACAGAGCAATCTTGTTTCTAAATATAGAAGCAATTTTCGGGCCTCTTTTCAGGGCCGAGAGACAATTATTGCCAAAACAAATAAGGCAGTGTCTCTATCCCTCGGGCACTGAGTGAATGCCGTCTGGGCAAGGATGGCAGTGGGACAACAGCACACCAGTTTTGCTGGCCCGTGCTAGGCTAACGACCTCTCTTAATTGTCTTCGAACGGTTTCAGCATGTCCCCTTAATTGATGGATTAGGTAACTAAGACAGAATGTGAGACACAAGATGATCACAATGCACTTCTTGCCCATTCGCCTAACACAACAAATGTGTTGTACTCACTAGAGACCGACGGCTGTGATCAAGAATGTTAATAACGTGCAAAACCTCAAGATACATTTGCTGGGTTGTCTCAAAATTCTGATTATTCCCTGAAATAAGCCCTTTGAATTTATCTGGGTGTCTGGGCAGGGATGTGATGAAATAATGTTCTCTTCTCCAATGAAGTTAGAGCTATGAACTGAATCCACACAGTTTCTACAATCAGCTTCATTGCGCTTCCAGGGTGTTGCTCATTAATGACCACCGTCCAGCATGCTTTCCGACTCCCGGGCCATCTACCTGCCTCGATGTGCTTTCTCAGGATTCCATCTGCATCCCTACTTCATGATTTTGCCCCAGGATCATGTTCTTTATCTCCACACATGCCCAGCAACTTCCACATAGGAGTCTAAAGAAAACGTGTTGTAAGGTCGTTCTGGTCTCAAAATTCTTTTATCTTCTTGACCCTTGCCCTTCTCCTGTTTTCGTCTTGACATCTTTCAACTCTGGATAGCCTCAGTTTTCTTTCTTCTCTGCTTTTGCTCCTGGGCCCCAGAGTCCAGTCACAATAACTTCAGACTGTTTTTATGCGTTCTCAAGGTCCTAGCTTCACTTTCCCTCACATTTTGCCACTGACTTCACTTCTGCCCTGATGAGAATGTGATCATTTTATGGGAATTTGGTCCACCTCACATCCCCTGTACCCTTAGCCAACCTGTCCCCTTTTGTTCATTCTTTCTCTCTCTCTGCCTGGCACCTAGTAGTAATTCAAGAAATAGTTGTTGAATGAATGAATAATTGCTTCCTGATATCAGTCCCTCAAACTGGTGGTACTTTGCCCTACTCCACTTTCCTTTCATTCTTTCCTTGTCTTCCTGTTTTCTCTTTAAAGGAGATGTTCTTTTTTCAATGAAGCTTATCATACAAGGGGAAAATATGACAAGCTCTAAAAAATTTAAAAAATTACTTATGTACAGAGTAAATTGCTGATGACATTGAGGAGTTTCTGAGCTTTTATTTATTCATTCAAACTAAATCACTCCTAAGTTTATCTAAAAGTCTTCTGCTAAAGCCACCAGTTTCTTCTACTTCCCACAGCATTTTTAAACTGAGTCACTTGGAGCAAGTCAGTTTCTTTAAGCTTAAGTTTATGCATCTATGGAATCAATAATAAGAATCACTCACATAATTATTGGTGGAAATTAAAGGCAATATGACATACAAGAATTTACTATACAACTTGGAGCACAGTGGTTGCTCAATAAACATTAACCCTTGTCATGTCCCTTCTCTTTTCATCTTTAAGCTTCTTTAAAAATTTATCCTCTTTGAAGAGCCAAGATGCCCTTCAACAGATGAATGGATAAAGAAGATATGGTCCAAATATACAATGGAATATTAAGCCTCCATTAGAAAGGATGAATACCCAACTTTTGTATCAACATGGACGGGATTGGAGGATATTATGCTGAGTGAAATAAGTCAAGCAGAGAGAGCCAATTATAATATGGTTTCACTTACTTGTGGAGCATAAGGAATAACACAGAGGACATTAGGAGAAGGAAAGGAAAAGTGAAATGGGGGAAATAAGAGGGGGGAGACAAAGCATGAGAGACTGGACTCTGAGAAACAAACTGAGGGTTTTGGAGGGGAGAGGGGGATATTAATACCCTGGTGGTGGGTATTAAGGAGGACATGTACTGCATGGAGCACTGGCTGTGGTGCATGAACAATGAATCTTGGAACATTAAAAAAATAAAATTAAATAAAAAAAATTTATCCTCTTTCAATACCTCACTTTCACCAGCCATTCATTTATTTCTTATGTACTGTTTGGTATATCCAAAAGGATATATGTAACAGATTTGCTACAAACTGCAACAATAATATGGATACCTGTGAGTCCTATTATGTTAAGAACTACAACATTCTCAGTGCACCTGGGTGGTGAAGTGGGTTAAGAGTTAACTCTTTCTTTCAGATCATGTTCCTGATTTTTGGTTTGTGAGATTGAGCCCTGCATTCGGCATTGGGCTCCACACTCAGCAGGGTCTCTGTTTAAGATTCTCTCTCACCCATACTGTCCCCCCACTCTCTCTCAAATAAATATATTTTTTTAAAGAACTACAAAATTACCATATCTCCACCCATTTTTGTAATTGATGGGTTTGTGTGTATGGTTATCTCTTGCTTGAGAGTCCTCCATTTCCACCTGTAGAAATTCTTCCCATTTTTTTGTATCCAGACTATACACTACTTACTCTTGTGTGGCTTTTTTTTTGTTTTGTTTGTTTGTTTTGTTTTTTATTGCCAGACTGCATATTACCTCTTGGTTCTCTGAGCCTTTACCATGTTTTTTTCCTAACATAATTTTTTGCTTTGTAATACAAATATTTGTATGTAAATATACCCAACTAGATAGTATGGAAGTCTTGGTGACAGAAGTTGTGTCATTCATTTTTACTTCCTTGAACGTAGTATATTCTCAACGAATATTTGTTGGTTGAAAAATTAGCCTCATCAAGAATCTATAATATCTTCATTGGAGAAGTGTCTGTTCATATCTTCTGCCCATTTTTTGATATGATTATCTGTTTTGCATGTGTTGAGTTATCATATCAAAAAATGGGCAGAAGATATGAACAGACACTTCTCCAATGAAGACATACAAATGGCTATCAGACACATGAAAAAATGTTCATCATCACTAGCCATCAGGGAGATACAAATTAAAACCACATTGAGATACCACCTCACACCAGTTAGAATGGCCAAGATCAGCAAGACAGGAAACAACGTGTGTTGGAGAGGATGTGGAGAAAGGGAAACCCTCTTACACTGTTGGTGGGAATGCAAGTTGGTGCAGCCACTCTGGAGAACAGTGTGGAGGTTCCTCAAGAAGTTAAAAATAGAGCTTCC
>PISX010031361.1:0-17490 GCA_004024625.1 Mellivora capensis
AGCTGAAGGCAGAGGCTTTTTAACCCATTGAGCCACCCAGGTGCCCTGTGTATTGTTTTTTAAGTATCTCCATAAACAGCCTCATATTTCAAACTCCTGATTTTTTTCTCAATCATATTTCACAGTTTATTCTGTATGTGAAAAAAATTTTCTCATTTATAGTTAAATTACTGACCTGAATAAGATGTGTATGATTTTTGTTATGGACCTTATCTTTTGAAAGTTTATGAGTTTTATTATTGGTTTGCCAAGTTACTATGGCATAAATAGCTAGAAATCAATTGCATCAGGACCTCATATTTTATGTATTAAAACTGCAGAAGAAACTACAGCTACAAAATTATCTTGGAGTGAACAAATGAGTAAAGCTTCAGTACTGCATTGCTTCAGTTCACCGTTATCTTACAAACCCCAGTTAAAGGGGCAGACTATACATCAGAGAGAATAAACACATTCTAAACATAGAATTTATCAAATAGGCCATCTTTAGTACCAATTTTTCTTTTGATTTTTGATCACTTTGGATACAAAAAAATGATAGCATTCACTAGAAACTATTTTTCAGAATAAGTTACAGTCATTTAGGTATAACTACTACAGAAAAATTAAACCAAAGAACTCATTTCATTTCATTTTTTTTAAACTGGTTACATGAATAACACATTATGAAGTACATGTTCCTGGACCTGTGGATATTACATCATCAAAAACTAAATGTTTTTCTAAATAAAACTCTTTCTGTATATTGTTAATTATCTTTATCTTTTTCTTGATGTGTTAACTTTCTGTGTATATTAGCAATGGAATTGGTAGCAGAACCGAAAAATACCGTTTTCTCGCTCTTTTTGTTGCTATTCTCACATTCAAAATATATGGAAAAATCATTTTTTTGTGCTATATTATCTGGTAGTCATCTTCACAAAGAACTGCTTGAATCTCTCCTTTTCTTACAAGTTATAATTCAAGGCTTTCTATTTAAATAATGATCTTAATTTATATCAAATTATATCATCTAATTTTGAAAAAGTTTCCATTAAATTGATGGAAACTGGAATGTAGCATTAGGTAAAGAAAACAACTTTCAAAAAGTGGTGAGTTATATTTTGCTCAACTCAGTGGGATTCTCAATCTTTTATATTTTAATTTTTAAAGTAGTACTACATGAAAAGCTTGACTGTAAATAGTAATAGTGTCCTTAGGAATCAGATTTCACATCATGATTATCTGTTTGAAGATATGGACATGTGAGAGGCTAAAGGAAAATAAGTGGTGTATTTTTTTTTTCCCTACTCCTTTCATCACATATACCAATTTCCCCAGTTAGGGTTTGGTAATTGTGGGTATTTTGCATATTATAGTTCATTTATAGTAGCTATAACATACATTGAGTATTGAACTTCTTCATATCTGAGTCATTATAAAAACAGAAAGTAACATTTGTACAAGAAAGGTATAAGTTTAAATCTCAATCTCAGGAACCAACAACATAAGCATATAATCGAATACAAAACAAAATAAAACATAATCATAAATGGCATTAAATGGCCAAATAGAACACATTTATGTAAATTAAAATAGCCCAAATTTACACAAAACTGTGAGAGTTTCTAAATGAAACTTTCTCCCTTAGTTGGTTCTCCCTTTTTTGTTTTGTTTTGTTGTTGTTGTTGTTTTATTGTATAGGCACTTTACTAATACCAAGTTTCTATGACTCATGTATCATCAGTATTAAAAACTTAAAAACTTGGAGGGTGCTCCATGATTCTCATGCTGAGGTGCCCACCCTTCCTTCCTTCCGTCCTTCCTTCCTTCCTTCTTTCTTTTTGACTTAGCTATTTCATCCGAGATGTTTTTAATAGTGGAAGGTAGAACACAGCCCTATACCATTTGTTCTTAATAAGTGTAATTTTTTCCTCAGAAGAAATTTGGCAAAGTCTGTAGACATTTTGGTTGTTGCAACTTTGGGTGGTGTCAGTAACATTTAATGGATAGAAGGCAGAGATCCTGCTAAATTTCTTTCCTTAAAAAGGACAATAAATAATTAACTGGGTCTAAATGTCTATGGTTTGAAACTCTATACTCTGGATGAATAATCATTTTGGAAAGGAAGGAGAATTCACCAGGGAGCATTCATTTTTCCATCAAAGCTTGGAAAATATTTACCATCAAAGCTTGAAGGAATGTTTTAGGAAGTGTTTTGGTGATGGCATTTATAAAGAATGGTAACCGCAGAAGAAAATTATACACCTGAATTTCTTACATGTATATGAGTTTTTGCATCAGAGAATTGAAAGAGCTAGAGCTATATAAGTAGAATAAATTTAAGTAGTTGAAAAAAAATCATTGTCCTGTAAAGGTTGAAGGCAAAATAATTGCAAAAAAGAAAGACTATGAACTCTGATGTGGACTTGAATGAACCAGCATGGGATAGTGAAGCATAATGTGGACATAAGGACCATGATAATGTAGATGGGACCTCAGGGTTAAAAAGTATATCCTGAATTCTCTCAACTATGGTTTTCATCAATGCTGTAGTCAGAAAACAGGTTGTTGTGCCAGACTCTGGGTGTTAGTTGTCTGTATATCATAGATGATAATATTTATAACACTGGTTATTGTATCAAGATCATCTCAATCTCTAGGTTCTGTTTCTTTCAAATAGTAATTTCAGTTACATTTATAAGGCTTTGACAAAAAAAAAAAAAGTCCACTTTAGATAATATAACTCAAAGAGAGCTCCAGTAAATCAGACCTTCCCGTATTTGCTTCTCAGGATGATACTCCAGGATGCTATATACCAATAACCATTCCACTTACAAAATAATGCCTACATAGACTCTAATGGAGTCTGAGTTTTCCATAAAGTACACTTTCTGAGAATGGGAAAGGCAGGAAGAGCTTTGGCTTATTTCAACACAATTGTCACACTACTGGTGTATAACCTACCTCTCTTTCTATTGCAATATAAGAATCCGTAATAAACAATATATCTTGGGGGAAAATACAAAACAAGGAAAATGTTTCTGCTTCAAGAAGAGAGAAAACACTTTCTCTATTGTGCTTTTAAAGTGATATAATGAAATCAACCCAACCCAGAAAATATGCTCTAAGGATATAACAAAAATTATGTCTCATGTTTACTAAAATAGTTTCCTATGGATATTACAGTCCACAAAGAAAAGAATTTTCTTACTTTTAAAAACTACCCAACACAAGCACTTAAATATGTAGAATTTCATTTAAATAAGTCAGTCAACAATTTTTTATAAAGTCTTTAACACTTCATTGTAGAAACATAGGCAAAATGACTATTATAACCAAAATGAAAAATACTGTTCAATTTAAAAAATGTACTTAAACAAGAACCTGAAAAAGTTTATGATATGCATAACATTGTTCAAGCAAAATTGCACTAGTATTACATAAATCAATAGTTTATAAAGGCCTCAATATGGCAAAGTTTAGAAATAGGTAGTATGCATGCACATAGTACAACAAAAAGTCTCTTTATAAAACAGCAGTTTTTTTTAATGCTTGTACAAAGGGATAAAGAGCAACCACAAACATATTTCATCTGTTAGGTTAATACATTATGACAGCTAAAAGTCAGTCATGTCTATCAGAGGAACAAAAAGCCCTCCATACCTTGTGAATAAATCTTTTGTGCCTTTAAAGATATCTGTATAAAAATGCTATCCTTTTTTATACAACTTAAATAAATCGTATTTATTTCAATCAAAATTTGAAAACAAACAAACAGAAAAGTGAATGGGGTCCATGTGTTTTGCATAACCAAAAGAAACTAGAGTACCAGAGTAACTGGTCAGCATTTAGACTCTCCACCTTTGATTATGGACAGATAATTGTTCTTCTTTAACCTGTTAAGTCCCTTAAGAATATATTTTGAATCGGGCAAATATTGGATTAGTCACACTGTATATTGAAAATATTTACCAACTACTCTATACTATAATGGCTGCTTTGCCTCTTTCTCTTGACCTAGCAAAGAGAATGCATTCACATAATTGAAGTTCTGTCATCAATTTGTGTGCTTATATATTATTGTTCTGTGTTCTGCGTGGTAAAGGATTGGGTTAATCTTCCACAAAATGCACATGACTAGGAAGAACTTCCTAAGGCATGAGTACCCATTGCCCTGTTGTGCTCTAGGCTGGCTATTTACCTCAGGACCAAGGGAGAACAAAAGGTCTTATCCAATAGCAAGTGTGGTCTTTCCACTTCTGGTTATATTTTTGCTATGTTCTACCACCTAAATATAACTGTTGTTTGTAGGGTGTATATGCTTAATATATCACAAAGAGTCCACTAAATTTTGGCAAATGTAGTCATAGGTATTCATGCAAATTATTAATTGTATATATTTTTTAAGTTTTTCCTCAAAATTTTCATCTATCGCTTGGCAATCTAAGGCTAATTTCAAAGCAGGTGATGCTGGACTTGTGAGGGCTAGATATTTTCAGCAGTCTGAATCAACCTTAATGGGCACAAAGAAGAGAGTTGACCATTCAATCATTCTTCCATCAGTTTAAATGGAAAAGTAAAAATGACACTGTATTACAGCTTTTAGACCATATAATGAAAAAGTGCAGAGATTCTCTTTGTTGATTAAGTAGAAACAAAAAAGTTCATATAAAATAGATTGCTCATATTCACACTACAAAGGAATATGTTGTTTTTAATTTTAACAAATCCAAAGGTGAATCATATCAGCAGCATTGTTGTAAATTGTATTGTAGTGCAGTTCTTTTTCATAAAAATACCATACAAATGGTCAATCAATAGTCATCAGCAAAAAGTAAAACCCAGAAAACAATTAACCAGGAGAAAGATAAAGAAGGAGGTAATGCTGATGCCAAAACAAGTATAATACTGTTGGAACATACAAAAGTAATCCTTATATTTTATACATTTATACAGCATATAAAAGGTATCACTGATTATGCCACTGTCTCTCTTATCCCAATTTCTATTTTCTTTGGAAGCAGTTCTTTCCTTTCGTCAACACTTCCTAAGGAATTCCGACAATTTTGCCCATCCATATATAGTTTTGCATACACTGGATTGGAGTAATTTGTTGTCTGAAGGAGAAAAAAAAAGATAAATTCAATTTTTATCGTCAATTCTGACCACCTTAATAATTTTTTAGGATGTTTATCTTTCAATATTAACAACATTTATATGCAATACATTTAATTTTCTAAATAGTAATTATACAAATGTAATTTAAATTCTGTTTACAGGCTTTAGTTGACTTTTGTGTGGTATTAGATAAAAACATAATTGCACGTTGTTTTTTTTAAATTTTATTTATTTATTTGACAGAGCTCACAAGTAGGCAGAGAGGCAGGCAGAGAGAGAGGAGGAAGCAGGCTCTCCACGGAGCAGAGAGCCCGCTGCAGGGCTCAATCCCAGGACCCTGGGATCACAACCTGAGCTGAAGGCAGAGGCTTTAACCCACTGAGCCACCCAGGCACCCCATAATTGTACGTTTTTCAGGTAAGTTGTGAATCTAAGTGGAACTTTGACATAATAGTAAAAGCCCGAGGATATCTTTGTGAAGATGATATTCACTGAGACTTTATTTAAAAGCCTAAAAATTAAACAAATCATCTTATTTCCAGTCCATGTGTTTGCCCCCTTACTACCATAGCAGTGGCAGGAAGGAGGTGTTTACAGAAAGTCATCTAATTGCTTGAAGCTTATAATTGTTTCAAAAGGAAGTTAAGAACAGGAAAACAAAGAAAATAATAATAAAATATATTGGTGGAATAGACTTTAAAATAAAGAGTATTTTTGCTTCAAACAACTCATATGTATTTATTACTGGAAGTACTTTTGGACACTTGCAAGGATTTGTGAAGTTCACTGTCATCTTAATTTTCATAGAAACTCAGAGCACTTTGAAGTAGAATCGAGACATGCAGAAGGCATCTCTTTCAGTTGAAAAACATACAATGTTTATTATTTTATTAATTGCAACTTAGCCCAAGAAATTATTGCCTACTTTTTGTTTAGTTTTGTCTTCTCAAATGCAGAACACTAAATCTTAGTTCCAACAAAGAAACATATAATCTTTGAGCCATGCAAATGAAACAACCATGATAAAAAATGAGAATGAAAAACAGCTGATGGGAGAGAGGTACAAGGGAGAACATACTCATCCCTAGGAATCTTTATAACCTTATTTTGATCCCTCTTCCTTCTACCATAAGCCATGTAACTCAAAATCAAGTACCTTCCACTAGAAAGTAGTTATTTATTTTAAAAAAAATTAAAGTGGTCTCATTAGGCCATTTCTAATTTCTCAACATGATGCCACATTTTGTAGTATATTTTTATTTAAATTGACATCGAACTTGCAAATACTAAACAAAACATCTTAATAGGAAGCGAATAAAGCCAAACATGTATTTAAATTTAAATTATTCAGTTTAAATTTCTGGCTAGAGATTTCTAAGAATAACAAATACTCATTTTTATCGTTAAAGTGCTGTGACATTTTCAAAGTCAGCAGAAGAGATATTTCTACTTAATAGCTTGTCTAAAATGATAACATGTTTTCTATGAAATCTTGCATAAGCAGGACATCTAACATAAGCCTCTGATTTTAATGCTGTTTTGAAATCTCTTGTTAATTAAAAACTCAATTAAAGACAGCCTCTATTTAAGTCTAGCCATCATCTTTCATTGTGAGGGGTTCTGTGATGGAATGGATATGGAATAATGAATTTTCTTCTCTCACCCCAGCAGTCAGTGGTCCTTTCAAATCAGAGTTTAGGTAGATGGGAGGTGCTGTGTGCGGAAGCTTGAAAGCACTGGACCCTCCCCCTATATACCTGGCCTGTATGTAAACAGAGAATTTTAGTTTCCAATCTAATATCATAGAATGATTTTCATTGACATAAACTCATATTAAGTCATAAAAATAGCATAAAAATACTCATTAGCCTGGGACCCAAATGGTGTGTTCATCATAGCTTTAATAGATTAAGAAAAAAACATAAATATTGGATTTGTGATTTTTAAGTAGACATTTCTGTTACATACAGCTTACTGATAGACACACCATGCATCAAGATACATCCATACATTTCTATTTATTTAACTTCATCCTTCCCAAATAAAGCATATCTTTGCTAACCACTCTGTGAAAAAATATACAACACTCCCCCACTTAAGGTTTTGTCCCTTTGAAAAGTTCTGACAGTAGCCCATTTTGAACACTCAAATATATGACTGCTTCTAATTAAAGATTTATCACCATTCTATATTTAAAAAGAATTAAAAATGTTACATTTTAAAAAAAATCTGTATTTTGGAAATCTGACTCTCCAGATAAATTACTAATTAAACTAGTTCACCAAGTCTCTGTACAAGAACACTGACTTTAAGTTTTCTTGGGTCTAAGGGCAGAATTAGCCAATCTGGTACACTCATATTTGGGATGAAGTATTTATTAGTGATCCAAAATGGGAAAACTAGGCAAAAATTTGAAAAGCATAAAAAATTAATGTACAAATTTGAAGTAAATTAAAGGTGAATTGAAAAATAATTATCGATTCTTAACAATGAATAATCACAAAGTTTGGGATAAGGGCAAGGGTCTCAGAAAAAGATTTTAAATATAAAATCAGGTCAATATTGCCTCTTCATTTTCTCCCACAAAGTTCTCTTTGAAAAAATACTGAGAATAATCTAAGTAACATTTAAGATGAATTTGGAGATAAAACCAGTGAATACTAATTTCCTTTTTCATAATCTTCAAACTGTTCTGTGATTGCCTCCATAGTCAAATCTTTTTTATTAACTTTACTTACTGCTTCAGTTATTTTGACTAGAAGGTATGATTGAAGTATAGATTTTATCCATTTGAAAATAATGAAAATGCTCTATAAAATCCTCTTTATGTGTAATGCAGTTTGTATTTGATCACATCATGACTATATCAAACCATCATGACTCAGAAGATACCCTATGAAAACCATTTGATTATTAAAGTTGCTTTGGTGTGGTCTTCTGTTTTCTATAAGTGTTTATACCTATTAGGACTAGTTGTGTCCTTTGCAGTTGCTTCTTAGGCAACAATTCATATTTACATTTCAACAATCAGAAGCTAGCTAGACTCAGCCATCTAAGTCACATTAATGTAATTTTGGTCAATCAGTCAACAAATTGGTAAATAAATATTTATTGAATGTTATGTGCAAAGTATATTGAAAGTGTATCTGAGGGGCACTGAAGCATAGTTTTATTTTCCTAGAGTAAATGTGAGAAATTTTTAAATGGAGTACTAAAACGCCATTTTCTTGCAGTATCCAAAATTGGCTTAATTCTATCACTAAGAATAAAAGTGATGGGGAAAATGAGAACTCTTCTTATGAAAAGTGTATAAAGTATGTCCTCATCAGTTCATATTATACTTACAGTGTACTTTTTCCTAAGAAAAATTCAAAGAATATGAGAAGTCTATTATTTATCTTCTTCATAGATAAATTATCAAATAACAATGTGTACCATATATAAAGTCTTCCTTTTTTTTTTTAAA
Source organism: Mellivora capensis (assembly GCA_004024625.1). Lineage (NCBI taxonomy): Eukaryota > Metazoa > Chordata > Mammalia > Carnivora > Mustelidae > Mellivora > Mellivora capensis. The sequence goes on from PISX010031361.1 coordinate 8,567, forward strand.
GATTTTATTTATTTATTTGACAGGCAGAGAGGCAGGCAGAGAGAGAGATGGGGAAGCAGACTCCCCGCCGAGCAGAGAGCCTGATGCCCGGCTTGATCCCAGGACCCTGGGATTATGACTTGAGCCGAAGGCAGAGGCTTAACCCACTGAGCCACCTAGGCTCAGTGGGTTAAGACCTAAAGCCTACCATTTTTAAAGTAGAAAACACTGAAACTTAGGTTTCTAGATTTTATCTCATTAACAATTTCAAATGTAGGAGTTAATTAATGAATTAATAATGAAAAATATATATAAATTTACTTCTAATTAGGAAAAAGTCACTATAATATCATCTGATAGTGTAAAAAATTTATACATGCACTATTAATTGATTTTTTTTTTCTGAGAAATAACTATTTGACCATTGATTTCAGGCTCAGACAATCTGGCCATGGATTCAGAACTAGCCTGAATGTATGGGACCCTATTCAACATCTTTGGGAACAGCTATTGCTATGGGTGCAAACCCATTTGGACATAGATTGGTTGCTAATAATGTAAATGTGTATTTTATACACATTTGTAAAGTAATGTAATGTATATGTATATATACATTATATATACTGTATATAATATAAATTATATTGTAAAGGTGTATTTTGAACAAAGCACATTTAATATATCAGAAAATAAATTAGCTATTCAATAAATGAATGAATAAGCTAAGAAAAATCATTCCATAATAGCAAATTGATGTTCTTAATTCACAGTAAAATAGTCTTATCATTCTCATGTAAAATATAAAGATAATAAAGTATACTGAATCTTTGTGAGTTTACTTTATCTGGATAATTGTATCATTTGTCTATTTCTCTTAAAAGCTGCTAATCTGAGCATATAATAATAAGAATACAAAGTTTACCAAAAGAGTTAGGTTTTTAGGCTGTGTCTATCAATGATACGACTCAAATCGATAGGAAGGCTATTATAGTAGAAAATATTTTTCAAAAGTAATTTTATTACAAACAAATCCAAGGGCACAGCTTAGTTGAATCAATGAAATACTACTGGAAATAAAGTACCTGTTTTGACAATGAAGCCCTGTACTCTTTTTATTGTTAAAAAATAAATCAGTATTTTTATACTAGGCTATACATTTAGATATGCTAGAATCACAATGCATTTGAGTAAGACATTATTTTAAGGAACTTATACATGTTTATAAACTTAATGAATGAATACATATCTATTTTCCAAAACATGTTTTCTTAACTTCATGCTTCAGGTGAAAGCAAGCCGTAACTTAATTTTTTCTTTAAAAAAGACCATAACATTCAATACATCCTAAAGTTCTTTACTGTAACTTCAGATAAAAGAAGTGCTCATAAAATTCAGGACTGCATTATAGATAAATGACACAGGAATGTTAGTGCTTACTGTCCACCATCTTAAAACATATTACCTTTGTTGCATCTACTATAAAACCAGGATCTAAAAGACCTCCATCGTTGTGATCATGATCCACCTCATACATGTTATAAGATGGATTCCCAATTTCTACATTGATTCCTCCATTGATAATAGGCTGTCTTCTAATAGTTTTTGTCCTAGAATATGTGAACATTAATGTAAGTGTAAACTGTCTCAATATTACAATCATGATACATAAAACTATCACATTTGTAGATTTACTGACTTATCTTAATATAACTCACAGAAAGTTCATAAAATGCATTCAAAAAAATGATATTATCAAGTCATAGAAGAACAAAAAAAGTCTTAATGTGATGTTATTTCTCTAAATTATTTAGAGTTGACAGTAAAAAATGCACTTGGAACATATTCCTCTTAAATAGCTAATACATTAGTTGAAACAATATTCATGAATTCATTTTGTTTTTAAATTCACTTTACCCTTTATTTCTGAAAACTATGACTAAAAAGTGGTGATAAAGAATCTTTGAAATAGATTGTTTTCTTTTTTTAAAATTTATTTATTTGACGGAGAGAGAGAGAGAGTGAGAGAGAACAAGCAGAGGGAGGGGTAGAGGGAGAAGAGGGGTAGAGGGCAAGGGAGAAACAGGGTCCCCACTGAGCAGGGGCTCAATCCCAGGACCCCAGGATCATGACCTGATCTGAAGGCAGATGCTTAACCAACTGAGCCACTCAGACACCCCTGAAATCCATTGTTTTCAATCCCCAAGTCATGCTTTTTAAAAAAACTGACTCACAAACACTTGGTTCTGGAAATCTCCATAGACAACCTACTTCTTCTAGATCTTTATAACTATATGTTCACATAAATTGAAAAAATCATACTCTCAGGAATATATAAAATAAATCAATGCAGAATTTGTGAATGAAATGCACAAGTTGTGATACATAATACATATTCAGGATCATTTTATTGACATTACTAATCTTACACATTAAGATAATAGGCTGCACTTCAGAGACTCTTGCTGTTTCATGGAAAAACTGCCAAAGATGTAAAATTCTGTTGAAATTTTAATTAATATGTACCCTTGTTAGTTTTATTAGAATATATAAATAGAGCCATTCTGTCAACATAACAAGGGAGAACATCATTCTGAATTACACTCACTTTAAAATGAAATAGAAGGATAAAGGGGTTCAAAAACAAGATTTTTCAGTTGGAATAACTAAATCATTTCTTAAGAATTAAAAAAAATAAAAGAAAAAACACTACATTTCTGTAACTCTGTGTGTAATTTATTTACTGACCTTTTGTCTAAACCATTGAAACTTACCTTCTTTTTCTTTTACAGAGCACCAAACCAATTACTAAGGTGGTTATCAGAGTTACCAGGAGAACTAGAGGTACAATGATGGCGATGCTTCCTGAAAAAGAAATGAATAGGTGAACACATAGAATGAAGTAAAGAGTGATATAACTGAATACTTTATTATACCAAATCTTTTGACCACGGATGTAATGAAAAGTAAAGCTGAAGCCAAATGTCTATATTCTTAGTTCATACATATGTTAGTGAAAAATCACTCTCCTATTAAATACTTGATCTGCTGGAAATGTTTCTTTAGATATCTTTCATTTATATGTTGCAGTTAAATACTTTGAGGTTACAAATGCTGATTTCTTTGTCAGTCTGAGTCTGATTCTCAGTACACACATTTACTTGCAATGATGTAATTTAGTGTGATGTTGGTAACTTCTTGTAAATCAATGGTGACTAAACACACATTTATATAGTTCCACTGGCCACAATCCCACTTTTAGTTTTGTTCCTTTAGCTATAAAAACTCTCTATCAATGAATACACATAACAAATCTGATGGCAGCCTCGCCAAATAGAAGGACATCGTTGTTGGATTCAGATAGACGTAGCCTAAATATTGATCAGTTTCACAACTTACTTAGAGTGAGCCCTTGGATAGGTTATTTAAAACTTGAGAGTTTCATGCTCCTCACCAATAAAAGAGAGACAAAGAGACCTACTACACAGGGCTATTAACTTGATTCAACAGAATGGGGGTTGGGGAGCCAAAGAGGAATCTCTTTCTTAAGTTCCAGTTCCAGAATAATTTCAGCAAAATAAATCTGAGGGTTTGGCTTATGTTGCAAGTTTCCATTTTCACCTTTTTCCATGTATTTATAAAAGTGATCTTAGGTTGTATCACCTATCTTCAAAATGTAATAAAGATCTATGGAATAGATCTCCAAGAATGGTCAGAGAAACTGGGTCTTAGTTTTTGTGCATTTGAGCATAGGGGAAAAAACAAAATGGAGGAGATACTCCATTTCTGCCTTGGCAATAAGAGCAACCATCTCTCCCCTCTCCACTCCCACCCCCCAGAGGAAGGAGATAATACCCTTTGCTGGTAATGTGATCCACTGGAAAATATACCAACAATTATGTCACTAAAGCAAGAAGAAAATTGAATGTGAGGGTTGCTTAATAACAAGAAGGTATTAAGTAGCTCTATCAAGTACCTAATGTTAACTTTTCCAGCAGATAAATATCTAGTGTCTGTGAGACAAAGGCTTTTGTCTATTTAGAATAAGCATCTGGTTGATTCAGTTGAGTCAGCTAAAAACTAATAAACCTCAAAACTAATTGAATTTTTTTGTGGGGATCTTGAATGGCTCAAGAATGAAATATCAGGAGTAATTAAATATATAAATTTTTCTCTACAAATACATATGCATATAAAAATACTGTGGTAGAAATGAATGGTAATATTTAGCACAATAAGCAGCTGCTTAGGGACTACAAAATAGTAATATAGATCAGTTCTGATAGCTCTAGATAGGCCATATCTGTGTGACATGGTCTATCCTGGAGATCACTTACCAAAATACCCAAAGGTCTTTATTAAGGAAATCTCATGTGTGAAATAATTTTCTAATTTTGAACTTTAAAAATCATTTGTTTAAAATAATCAAATAACTATCTCTTCCATGCAAGAAAAAAAAATGCCTTGCCTAATTTAATCAGTTTCTAAAATGTAAAACTCATTTTATATTTCAGGACCATATATCTTAGCGAGTTTGGTATTATATTACCTTCTTGGTTTGGGGAAAGTGAACTTTTTATGAATGTGTAATTTATTAGTAATTAATAAAAGTAGAGATCTGGCACCTTGGATAGTAATTAACATTTATTCACAAATTTTTAAATACCAGTGAACAGCTTGGTCTTTTCATAAACTATGACTTCAACTGACTGCTCATGACTTTATAAATATCCTTACTTCATTATTTATCTCCCCCCCAAAAAAAATTTGTGGTAAATTGGTAGATACAAAATACTAATTCTGGTCTTAGGGCAAATAAAGTTACTTTCCCTTTACTGCCTATTGTATATTACTTTAAAAAAGATTTTATTTGCTCTATATAGTTTCTTTTATTGCTATATAAGGTAGAAATTCTGTTATGTATAATGTTAAAAAAAAGCTTACCAATCTCTTTCTTTTTCTTTCTCCCATCTGTGATGGCAATTCCAAATCCTTACATTGCAGCACTTTGTTTATGAGCCTAGACTTCTAAGATGTTTATATAACCAATTAAGGTAACTGCAATAATGCTTAGTGTAGCCAATAAATAATGTAGGGTGGCAACTGGCCAAGGTTTTAAAATTGGATTTTTAAAAAAAATTTTTATCAAGTGGAACAACTGGTAACAACATATATTTTTTAAAAGAATTAGAAGATTTTTATCAAAATAAGTAGAATATATAGTAGTAAATATATTGTAATATATTAATCAAAATTTACTGCAGGTGGTTTTTTTTTCTTAGCTATTGGTTGATCATTTAAACTGATTTTTTAAAAAGCACATTCTATACTTATTACAGATGGAGAGGATATCTCAATAACCTTGTCATGTAAAATATGTCTTTCTTTGCAACATTGTTCTGAAGCCTCATTACACAACACCTTCCTGTTAGAAAGGACTGTGTTATCAGATTGTTAGGTTGAAGAGACCCTTTCCCTGGGAGAGGCAGTATAGTTCGGCAGCTGAGATAATAGACTGTGGAGCCAGGCCATCTTTGTCCAAACCTCAGCTTACTAGCAACATATCCTTGGGCAAATTAGTTACCTTTGTCTCAGTTCACGCATCCATAAAATGAGAGTCATCATTAATACAATTTCATAGTAATGTAAATAAGATTGTCTATCATGTAGAAAATGCAACATACATGTTTATTAAATAGTTAAATAATTAAACATATATATTGCCATAGCACTGTGCTTGAGTAGGGGAAGGTGGTGAGATCATTTTGGGACATGTTGCATTTGAGTGTCCCTTGGAATACAGATGATATAGACATTGCCATGGATATAGATATGGATATAGCAATTGCGCGGTGGGACCTATAGCTCAAACTAGGAGACAAACCAGGCCTGAGAACAGAAATGTAGGGGTAATCAACATACAGTAGGTAAGTGAGGTTAAGAATTGTGGTCCACTGAGAACAGTGTGTATAGTGTAAGGGGAGAATGACTTGTCCAGAAGAGACAGGAAGAACTTATCTCACAAAGAAGAGAGGTAAGAAGGGAACCAGAATAACTCAGTGTCATGGAAGTCAGGAAGAGAACCTTTTGTTTAGTGGTTGAGTTTATAGTGGAAAAATAGAAATATTAAACATGCCATTACAATTAACCTCTTTTGACACATTGCTATATATTCTGCTCTTAAATTCATGTTCACATATAGGCATATATGTGAATGTAGATATGTTTTTGTGATTAGGGTGTTTTCTCTTAAGCATTGTGATGAACTGTAATTTTAAACATCATAAAGAAAATATCCTCACTTTGTACCACTCTCCCTCTTGTCCCCTTGATCCCAGCACACTGGTCTTTCAAAACTTTGAGAAGTTCTATTTCCTGTTCCAGGTCTTTTATGCCTGCTGTCCCTTGTGTTTGAAATACCCTCAGTGTCTTCTCTTTCTAATCCTTCAAATCTCAGCTTCTGTGTCATCACCTCAGAGAAATCATTCTTGACCTTAGTTCTCACTTGCCATTTTACATTTTTGCTTCCTTTTTTTTGCCTCCTTCACAGAACCAATAAAAACTTACAGTTATTTCATAAGTTTGCGTGTTTACTCATTTGTTTGCTTCCTTGCTTTATTGCGGTATACCCTTCTAGAACCTCAGCTTCAAAGAAGAGGCACTGTCTATCTTCACTGACTTGTCTCTGGGATCTCATTCAGTAGGACACTTAATTGAGGCTTGATAAATATTTGCTTTGGGAGAATTAGGACAAAGGCATTATTTTGTTACATGTTTCAGTTACTTCTCTGTATTTGCAAATTTTTGGTTCCTTGGTGTCACATAGTGTTGTTGTTGTTTTCTCTATTTTAAAACAAGATGGCATAAAAGAGATAAGGGCAAAATAGGAAAGGAGGAAACAACTCCCTAACAGATATCATATCTCTGTTGTCACTGTACTAAAATAAAGCATCTCAATATTACTGCCTCACAAATACTGCGTATATTCCTATCCTCTTTAATTTTAGCAAATATGAACAGCATAATTCAAACATTGAGCATTCACTCCCTTAAAACTTGAGGTAAAATTTAAATAGAAGTACCCAAGGAATATTTTATCATATTTAATTTAAAAATCTTTAAAATAACTTCAGAAGAGTCAGACTAGCTTTTTTTAGGTGGAACCTCAGCAGAACATGCTAAGATAATAGATCTGTTTAATTCCACTGGCTGACTTTTTTGATACTTTAAACAGCGATGGCCAGAAAACATCAGCATGACTACTTGGAGATGATTAAGAAAGCTGTGCATCAGTTAGAAAGGTCAATCTCCATGCTAGCTGACAGTAGTCAGGCCAACAGAAACTATGTATTCTTTATTACCCCAAGGTCCGATCATTATGGAATGCTTCACTGTTAGTGGAAATGCAGATCTGAAACACACTGCTAAAGCATCTATCTTTCTTACTGAGCAGATGACTTTTCTCTAAGTTTGGGGAACATTTGACATCATTCAAAACTACTGGGCTTTACCTTAGGTAAGGTCGGTTTAACTACCTTTTTTCCTTCTTCCAGAGTTATTGAGGCAAGTTTCTCTAAGCATAAATGTCTGATGATAAGTGCTTTTTAATAATGTCATTATGTGGTCAACTTTGCTCAAATTTAAGAAATTTGACATTTACATAGCTAATAGCCCTTTCAATGTGCATTGATACTTTCATTAAATTTAATGACTTTAAATCAGTGATGGAAGGAAGGACATCAGAATCTTTGGAAAAAGGGTTGCAAATACTTGCCACTCTTTCTGTTTGATAGTCTCTATTTTATAACTGCCGTATGGAATTAGAGCCATTTGCCTTATAATGGAGTTTTTGCCCCTACAAATAATTGGAGACACCACCCTCCAATAAAAACATCTGTTGTTCCTCTCCTCCAAACCATTTCCAAACACCAAACTTTCTCTTGTGGAAGGAACTTAATGTAAAATGTGAAAATTCAATTGATGTGGTACTTTATATATATATTTTTACAGAGTTTATCAACTTATAATTGTTTTTGACTCTTTCAAAGGCTGTATTTCTTATTTATCTTAGATAACTGATAAATCACCAAAATAAAAGTCTAATGTAAATTGTCTCCATAATTCTCAACTTATAAATTCAGGGTGTTCTACAGGTTGATAACTTGAAATGCATTTTTCATTTAAAAACAATACTATTGGTAATTGTCTAGCTTTGTAGCTGGTTCACAAAATCATATGTAAATTAGTGTGTCTCCAGAACAATAACTGATAACCTAGATATGAGCCATAGATCCTGGGAACAGAGAAAAGGAACTTTTTTTTTTAAGATTGTATTTATTTATTTGACAGATGGAGATCACAAGTAGGCAGAGAAGCAGGCAGAGAGAGAGGAGGAAGCAGGCTCCCTGTTGAGTAGAGAGCCTGATGCAGGGCTCAATCCCAGGACCCTGGGATCATGACCTGAGCTGAAGGCAGAGGCTTTAACCCACTGAGCCACCCAGGCACCCCGAAAAGGAACTTTTCTTTTTCTTTCTTTTTGCAATATCAAATTAACCAAGGTATATTTTGCCTCCTCTACTAGTTTTTATGAACCAACCAATTCCTCAAATCCCCGTGCCCTATTCCTACAATAATGTGCCCATAACTTTCCGAAGGCCTTCTTTTCCCCTCTCCTTCCCTAAAGACAACACATAAATTCCAAACACTCTATGATCAAAGATTACTCATTTCTGCAATTTCAAATTTCATGTCTAGGCTATTTACTTGAGACCTACTGGCCATTTTTCCAAAATGCTCGTGCTTATTAGCCCAAATTAATCTCTAAATGGTGGGACTTTGGGCAGTGTTGCTTGAAAGATCTTAAGCAGTGACGGGGCAAGGAACAACAAAAGAAGTAGATCAGCAAATACTGGGATCCTGCATGTAGGGTACAAAAACTGCATACTTTT